>LR750016.1:709290-831790 GCA_902729485.2 Mus minutoides
TATCATAGAGTGTGACCAGGGTGCTGTGGAAGAGCATATAAAATAACACCTGTATTGCTATGGTGGAGCAATGATAGGAAAGCAACAGTAGTCTGATTTTAATTTCCCTTAAATGTCTAGCTTTATGGTCAGCTCTAGACAGGACCTCCATACCATCCCCTCTCCCTAAGGCTCAGGGAATATCATCTATGACAGGGCAGAAAGAATATAAGAACCAGGGAATAGGGAGACAGTCTCTGAAATGTTATCATCCGGACATGGCATGCCATCACACTCATGAGTCATAGTGACCACAGGTACCTGCACAAGATCCAGCCTGCCAACATTCCAGCACAGGGATGTGGAAGCATATAAGGCCCCATCCATAACAGAAGAGACATTGGGGGTTAATGTATGATAAACAATGGGGAGTCGCTTTTGTTCAGAGGGTGTGGCCACTGGCAAGTCGACTTGACCCAGTGATAGCCCCACACCTATGCACACGCAAGCAATGTTAATTAAGCCCCATGGAGTTTTTAAAGACGTGAAATCAGGAGGATATGTTGGTCCAAACGAGGTGTGAAGCAGGTAAGAGAGGGAAATAGGCAGATGTGAATTGATGAAAATATGTCATATACGTATTTTTAAAGTATCTTAATTCATTGCAGCCTTTATATATAGAAACACAATATCAACATTTAAAAAAAGTTAGGGTAGACATTTATCTCTAAAACACAGCACTTAAATGAATATTTACCTTGATCACATACATATACATATACATATACATATACATATACATATACATATACATATACATATACATATACATATACACATACACATACACATACACATACACATACACATATACATATACATATACATATACATATACATATACATATACATATAATTTGCCATTCCCTGTGTCTAAGAAACTAAAGAAAAAAAAAGGCAATTACCTGAGTGTTAACATTGGCTAACTTAAAAAAAAAAAAAAGCAAACAAAAATCAAAATTCTTTTTCTAGCTCTGGCATGACAGTGACAAATATTTAGCATTTAAATGAAAAACAACAACAACAACAACAAAACAAAAAACTAATGCCAGCACGTGGCCATTGCTCGCTAAGTGTTTCTTCTTTGTTCAGTGCTGTCTGCAAAGAGTGGGGTGCGAGCTTACCATCCTGTTCAGGATTAGTCACAGTTTACACTGAGATGCAGATGAGATGGGATAATCTCTGACGTGCAACTGTGTCTTGTATTCATTTTAATAAATTTTATGTTTGAAGCATGTTTTGGTAAAAATGGGAACAACTGCAGTGTGGGAATCAAACGCAGCCTTTATGCCATGAATACACTTTCCAGATCAATGGAGAAATAATTCTGTGAAGGCTGAGCTGCAAAACTTAGTAACCTCTGAGATCAAATAAGGTATGTTGTGTATTTTTAACTTGATTCAACTTATCTAGAGTTCTTATGTCTATTGTAAACATGGGACATTGCATTTTATGCTTATTTTATTAAGTAGAGTTTAAGGACAGTTCTGGACTTTTAAGTAAGGCTACCTGGTTGCTGGATAAAAACATTTTCCTGGAGGCCCTTGGTCCAGTGAAGGCTCTAAGCTCCAGTGTAGGGGAATGCCAGGGCCAGGAAGCAGGAGTGGGTGGGTTGGTGAGCAGGGGGAGGGTGGAGTGGATAGGGAATTTTCCGAGGGGAAACCAGGAAACGGGATAACATTTGAAATGTAAATAAAGAAAATATCTAATAAAAAATTCCAATTATGAAAAAAAAAACATTTTCCTGGGTTTTCAACTATAAGAAGTGGGCTTTTCAAAAGACAATGATTGAAATGTTGCTAGATAAAATTTTCTATGATGTTATTTTGTGGACTGAAAAAAAATGAGATAATTTTTATCAGAAGGACACCAGCAAGTACTTTATAATTTAGAATCAATAGAAGCACAGAATACTTTCAATTTGTAAAGCTTGTTTAGCTTGCTTTTCAGGTGAGAAAGGTGAGGTCCCAAAAGGTTAAATAGCTAGACTTCATTTGTTTGGATTTGCAACTATACCTACTAATCCCCAACACATGGCTCATGGCACCTTCTCATCATTGTATTCCTCTTGGCTTTGTATTTTACATCATAAAAAATATATATAATTTTGTTTAGGGATAGAAGCAAATAAATCTTTTCACTGGCTGAATTGAACTATACCCTTCCCACCAGAATTAGTTACTGCTATCTGACAATGACGATTTCAGAGGTAAAGATTTCTTTTGGCTCATGGAGTAGGGAAGACACAGCCAAGAAGGAAGTCTGTGGAATGGTTAGCAAGCAGCTGAGGCTTCACATATAGCGAACCAAGAAACAGGCAGTGACTTGGACCAGGAAGTGGATGTATCTAGAATAAATTAAGGCATTTGTTGAAACATGACAATATTTTGTAGGCAAATAAAAAGAAAATACATGATGTTATTATTATATACATGAAACAGAACAAATCAAGTCAGTGACATTCTAATATTTTTTTCTGGAAATTTTTTCTTTTCCCATGGAAATCTATTAATTTATCTATGTGAGGCAGGTACAATGAGAAGTGATGGAGTCTAATCAGTTATTAAATTCAGCCTCTGACAGGTGGAAAGTCCTTCCACAGACTTCTGAGCTAACAACACTTTCCTCTCCATTTTCCCTTTCAGGATTAGTCTGAGACTGATGGGTACTTGGGGAAAAAAATCTTTTCCTGAATGTTTGTCTCTACCAAACTACCAAATTCCTAATTACATTTTTTGTAACTCCCAGGACTACCAAGAAGCTTCCAATTTGGAACAATTTGTCACTCGATTTTTGTTGAAGGAGACCTTGAATCAGTTGCAGTCTTTGCAGAACTCTCTGGAATGTGCCATGGAAACTACTGAGGAGCAAACCCGTCAAGAAAGGTAGCTACTGATTTCCCTCTCCAATGATTCTAGACTCATGGGAAGGCAGTTGAAGGGTTTTTCTGCTTATTCTAGAGAAAGCTGAATTAATAAATTTTAAGATATGCCAAGGACCCCTTAGGCTATATGCTTTGAAAAAAAGAAAACCTCGCCTTTTATTATGCTGTCATTTATTCAGCAAATGTGAATTAAGAATTTAGTATGTAGAGAAGAATTTAAAAACAATATAGATGATAATAATATATTTAACTAGATATTAATTCTTAAAGAGCTAAAACCTATTACATACATAAAACAGACAGCAAAACTAAACTGTAAAAGGCACAAGAAGATAAATATAGAGGGAAGGAAATAACTTGTCAGTGGGTTTCTGAAGAGTGAGATATTAAATATGGCACAATGGAATTTAGTCCAATGGTCTGGTCTTCAAAATCAGTATAATTTGAAAACATGGCAGTGATCAGAAAGGCATTAATTTAATAGATCAAATGATTCTGGTTATATCACAAAGATGGTGGCATTAGTTAGCAAGACAGATTCCTTTTATAATGGAGGAAAGTGAGTGATGAGGGAGATTTAAAAGCTAACGCTGCCAGTGTATATCACCAAGAAGAAAATTAACAGCATAAAAAAGCAGCACTAGTGCTGAAGAGAAAGAAGTCTGTGTTATAGGCAAGTGAAGCAATATCAGAATGATTCAAACCATTTGCTATGTTTCTCAGTTGACATTGTTTGTGCCATGCAAGATGGACAAGGGCAGCATTCTTGCTTGTTGATATGTCACTCTAAGCCCCTGGATATGCCTCACAGAACCACACAGTAAGGTTTTTGAACAAAATGGTCATAATTTATCCTGTAAGACCAATTTTAAACAGATTATGGATACATGATTATCAAGACATCTCCGTATTACGGAATTTTTTTCATGTGTATGTTCAGTGGGTCTGAGCACCCTTCTTCACTCTCACTTGTCTTTTTACTGTGTTGAATGATTCCATACCAAATTCACTTTGGGAAAACAGCAACACACCTCCTCCAGTTTGAAATGATAACTGGATGTCTTGAAGCATGGTGAAATCGATTTCATATTCTTGGTGAGAACATGATGGTCCTTATTACCTCTTTAGCTTAGATCTCCTGGATCCACGTTCTTTCCTTTTATAATCAATCATTTTCCCTCCCAAAAGGAGACTTAGAAAAGCCTTGTCTCTGCCCTGCCACCACCACTTCTTTCTTAGGCTTCCCTTCTGTAGTTGTTGTCTATAGTCATAGGCCACACCCACAGCAAATGTTTAATGAACAATTATTTTTTTGTATTAGGCTTGCTTTCAGCTTTTGCCTGCAACCAGAAGCTGCATAGCATCTGTGTTTAATGGGAAGGAACAAAATAATACAGAGTTTAAGAAAAATAGAAGACATCAGAGGATTAATGAGCCTTTTACTTCCAGATTTATAGCTCCAAAACTGCTTGAATAATGGGAACTATTACAGGTCTCTTGATAGTGTAGAGAGTGCTGTGATACAGAACTTGACTAAAGCATCCCAGATGTCCAGCCCAACCCCACTCTAAGATACTCTCAGAAGTTTCTGAATAAATTAATTTTTAAAATATGGAAAAAAGTACACCACTATGGGTGGGTGTCCATTATATCCATTATGAAGTTTCTGGCAGTTCGGAAGGAAGCATTCATTAGCCCCAACCTAGAAAGCTCTGTCTTCTTTCCAAGGGTCACCAAAGGCCAACAAAACCCAAGACCCCGGGACCAGTGCCAGTGACAGAACAACAGTAAGAGGAAGGCTGTCCTGTCCCCAGACATCGATCAATACAACCTTGGCAAAGCTTCCTAGGCAGAGAAGCTCGAACTTGATCTTTAGAAGGACTTTGAGAGGCAAGATGATATTCTGTGTTGGAGGAGTATGCTCTAGCCCACCCCAGGCTGGATACCTCTCATCTAGCTAGCTAGCTTTTCCAATCTTTTTTTGTCACTCCACAATTCTTTGTATATAAAGCCTCCAAGTTCCCCACTGAGTGCTCTAGTTGTGCCTTGTATCCCCACTTAATCAACTCAGACTTGTACTTAGAGCCTTCTCCTTCAGTCTTACCATTTCTAGAGGCCTTTACGTTTTTCCCCCTCCGTGTGTTAAACAAGTGGAGCCCAGTGAATGGGAGAGAGCCCAACAGAAGAGCAGTAAGGTAGGGACAGTGAGGAGGCCAATCTATCTGCTATCTGGAAGACCTTGCAAGCTAGCCAGATGCATTGGAAGTTAGTGACATCATAGGTTGGTGTCGGTGGTTATAAAAGACCAATCTAATGCAACCAAAGCTTAAAGAAAATTAGTCTAGCAGCTATATGTAGTACATATAGTGTGTGAAAAGAACAAAGTAAAGAGAAACCAAAACAGATTTACCAAACTCCTCAATTTTTAATATCACAAAAGAGAATTCTATGATACTTTACATAGTCAAGAGTTGTAAGCTATAGGTTTCATCAAAATTCCCAGGGTCATAATCATTTTCTTCCCCTTCACCATCCATTTTACTTTAGAATTTAATACTTGTGAAAACAAGGGATACAGACTTGTTGAGAAGGATGAAATCTAGAGAAAACATCTTTTCCTTCTAGAAGCCTCAGGCAGAATCACACAACATCGTTCATCCTGCAATAATGAATCAGACATGCTGGGCTGAGCATAATGTCTGTGCCCATTCATGTGAAAATGGCAATTTCAGAGAGGGGGATATGCACAGCTGGAATGTCAGAGAGGTGAGAGTCTCAGATGGCATTTCATGCCATCTCTGTATCTGCTCAGGCAAGCTGGCTAAGTGGGAGCCACTTTAATTCCCTGGCTTGAAAGAGCCTAATAGCCAATGGCAGAGAAGTCATTATGTGATGTGAAAGGTATCCTCCAGAGGACATCCTAAACGCAGTTCAACTACATGTGGATTTTCTTTGTATAATGGAATCCTTAAGTTTGGTCTGTTTTCCAAGTTTCTTCTATAGGCAGAGATACAAATGAATCCCTCTGGGCTTGGGACTCATTTCTTGACTTTTGATCACTGTTTAGTATAGAAGAAAGGACAGGCTTAGTTTCACCCACATCCTCCTATGGCTTATGATCCCCTATCTTGGTCAGAGAACAGCAGCTCTGTTGCTGTGTCACCAAAGCATGGGACTTATGCTGTAGGAAAATCCATAGGGAAAATTAAATATTGGAAACTAGATACATCAGAATGTTTTTGTTGTTGTTCTCTGTCTAAACTTTCTCTTTATTTTTTCTCTTATTGGATATTTTCTTTATTTACATTTTAAATGTTTTCCCTTCCCTGGTCTCCCCTCCAGAAACCCCTCTTCCATGCCCCCTCCTCCTGCCTCTATGAGGGTGCTCCCCCACTCACCCACACACTCCCCACTTTCCAGCACTGGCATTACCCTACACTGGGGCAACAAACCCTCTCGGGCCCAAGTGCCTCTCCTCCCACTGATGTACAAAACTGCCTAAACTTTCAAAATTCACATTTCAAAAGCCTAGATGAAAGAGTCCTTTGGGGAAGAAAAGTCCCACCCCACCCCCAAACCCCAAACTAGAAACCTAAACTATAAAGATTTAAAGTGATTTAAGAGCTCAGGGAATGCAGCTCTCACAAACTGTGCAAAAGGAAGGTATGCAGCAGTGACAGCAAAGAATTCTGGTATGCTGGAGGACAGATGGAGCCATGTGGCTGTGAGCTGAATCTGAGACTGGTGAATTATGGGAAATCCCCACCAGAGATTTGCAGTGATTGCTCCTTCCCAGTCTGGAGAACCTTAGAGGTCAAAACATGTGAATCAAGTACTACAAGGTGCAGACCCCAAAGCTGAAGATGAGACCCTAAGAGAAGGGAAGGTCTTAATACCAACCAGGATGTCTAAAGCCCCTTTGTATGCCGTTTCTAGGTTACAGACTTTGGGCTCAAAGTATTCAGTTAGGGGACACTTCATTGGAAGATCTGATTACTCTATGAGAAAGTCATAGTCATCCCTGTGAATAGGCTTAAAGACTTCTATGGGAAGATATGATTTGGCTAATAGATTGGCATACAAAATGCCAACCTGCCTTGTAAGTCCCCACTCTGGAATGTAGAGGGAAGGCTGGAGTAACAGAAAGCACAAAACAAGCACAAACAAAACCAGCAGAAACAGAAACTGTTACGGAGCTTGGGGCCACTATCAGACTTATTTCAGATTATAGTTAGCCAGATTTGTTAAAACTGCTAGCAAAACCATGGTCTCTAATCCAAATCAGAGACGTGCACTACCAAGGCAGGTGACAGAGTGGCTTTTAAAGAAGAAACTGCAAAAAACTGTTCTGCTCGGCCAAGATGAGATGGTCAAGTTGACCTCAAAATAGCCCTTGAATGTCTGCATATGCAAGTTACAGAGGCCAAAACCAGCAGTTAGTAGCAAGAACAAGCAGATCTCAAGGGGTCAAGCTTGTCAACAAATTGTCTTTTAGAAGCTTGGCGTCAAAAACAAGCAGTTCTTAGATACCAAGATGGATCCCTAGCAAAAGTGTAGTTTCTTTAGCCATCATAAAACAATTCTGAGAACAGAAAAAAAGATCGGAAGAACTAGCCCCATCAAAAGGCAAACTTGTTGCTAACGGAAGTAGACTCTGCATCAGGCAACACCACGAGCTTTGTCTCAAACGTCCAAACCTATCATCGCAAAAGTGAAATTCTTAGGGAATATGTTAATATAAAATTATAATAAAATCTCTACAAAGTAGCAAGAAAGAAAATATATAATGAGAAAACCAGAGAGTACCTTTAAAAGATCTTATGTTTATAAAATAGAAATTCTAGGAAAAGAGCAAGGGAGAATAATTATCAAAAGAATAATTCAAGAAAAGCTTTCAAAACAAGAGTATGAGTCTTCATCCTGGCAAATTAGACCAAGATCTAACACTAAGGAATGCAATATGATAGATAGTTCAGAATATTACAGACAATGATATGCCCAGAAATTCTAGGGAGGGGAATTCAGGATGTCTGGAAAGGATAAAGGATATGCTTTGGGAATTAGAATGAAGAGCTCTCTCTCTCTCTCTCTCTCTCTCTTGTGTGTGTGTGTGTATGTATGTGTGTGTGTGTGTGTGTGTATCTGTGTGTGTGTGTCTATCTGCTATCTCACTCTCAATCTTTCTCTCTTAATAAAATAAAACAAAAAACTGACACATTGGGATAAGATGAAAAAACTAACAAAAGGAAGAGAGCCCAAGAGAAGGCAGGGGGGAAGGAGGGAGGGAGGGAGAGAGAGAGAGAGAGAGAGAGAGAGAGAGAGAGAGAGAGAGAGAGAGAGAGAGAGAGAGAGAGACTTCTCATTTGCACACTCAGGAATCCATGAAAACAGTCAACTGGAAGCTTTAATATACAAGCAGAGGACCTGTTTCTAACCAGTACAGGACCTGTGCATGCTACCTCCATCTCTGTGAGTTCATTCATCTGAGCTTTGCTCATGTTGATTTTGAGGGCTTTGTTTCCTTGATGGCATCATCCATCGCCTCTGGTTTTTAAACCCTTGCCTCCTCTTTCATAGGGTTCCCTGTGGCCTCATGAGAGGGATTTGATGGAGACATCTGGTCTATAATTGAGACTCTCAGTCTCTGCACAATGTCTGGCTGTGGGTTTCTCTGTATTTGTTCCCATCTGATGAAGAAAGGAGCTTCTGATAATGGTTGAACAAGGCACTGATCTAGGAGAATAGCAGAATGTCATTAGGAGTCATTTTATCACTATATGTTTTTTAAAGTACAGTAGTATTTGATTTTACCATCTAGTTTCAGGTTCTTGGTCACCCAAGCAGTATCAGGACTAGTTTCCATCTCACAGAGTAAGACTTCAGTCACTCAGAGATTGATTGGTTACTCCCACAAGCTTTGTGCCACCATTACCCTAGCATATCTTGTAGGTGGGACACCATTATAAATCAAATATTTTGTGATTGAGTTGATATTTCTCTCTGGGTAGAGTGCAGAGTATTTTCCTGTACCGAAAACACTAGGACATGTGAGTAAGGTCTCCATGTAGGCATCAGCTTGATGTTTCCATGTTCAGGGAGTTGTCTAGGTGTTGTCTTTAGCAATGGAGCCTTGCCATCAGATTGTGGAGAACAACCTATAGTCTTGGGAACTGCCTGGGTTGTTTCGGGATTCCCATAGGATCTTTTCAGCCAACTACTCAATTAGATGAAACCCAATCCCAATACTGAAATCTTCATTTGGTGACAGGAGCTATCCAGATGGTGTTATGTTGCCCCCCATTATTTGGCAAATTTATTTAGATCCCCTTCTATGGGTTTTGCTATCCACACCATCCCTCAAGTATTCCTTAATTTTAGCTGTCTCTCCCAGTATTCCTTCTCTTGTCACGTTCTCCACCCCACTCTCTCCACCTTCCCACTTGATATTCCCATTCCAGCAACTCCATTCATCTACAACTCTCTATTTTTTTCCATATCCTAGGAAGATCTATCTGCCCACAACCCCAGGTCCCTTACTCTATACCTCTGTGGTTCTCTGGACTGTAGAATGGTTAGCTTTGACTTAATAGCTAATGTCCACATATAAGCAAACATATACTATACTGTATTTTTCTTTCTATATCTGAGTTACTCGTTCAGTTACTCATTTTTTTTCTAATTCCATCCATTTACCTGAAAATTCCATGATTTCATTTTTTAACAACTGAATAATGCTCCTTTCATATATGTACCACATTTTCTTTATCCATATTTCTGTCAAGGGTGATCTAGGTTGTTTCCAATTTCTAGGTATTATGAATAAAGGAGCAATGAACATGGTTGACCAAGTGTCTCTGTGGTAGGATTAAGCATCCTTTGATTATATGTCCAAGAGTGGTACAACTGGATCTTGAGGTAGATTGATTCCCATCTTTCTGGCATGCCACCCCAATGATTTCCATAGTGTCTATACAAGTTTTCACTCCCACCAGAAATGGCTGAGTTTTTCCTCTACTCCCCATTCTTGCCAACATGAGTGTCATTTGTTTTATTGACCTTAGCCATCCTGACTGGTATAAGATGAAATATCAAAGTAGTTTTGATTTTATTTCTCTGATGGTAAGGATGTTAAACCTTTCTTAAAGTGTTTCTTGACTATTTACCTTTCCTCTTTTTGAGAATTCTCTATTTAGATCTGTGCCCAATTTTAATTTGATTATTTGTGGAGGGTTGGTATGAGTTTCTAGAGTATTTTTAAGTATATCTTAAATATTATGCATCTATCAGATATGTAGTTGATAAAAAAAAATCTTTTCCCATTCTGTTGGCTGCTACTTTGTCTGAATGAAAGTGTCCTTTGCCTTTCAGAAGCTTTTCAGTTTCACTTTATTAATTATTAATTTTAATGTCTGTGCTAATGGTGTTCTGTTCAGAAAGTCTTCTTCTGTCCCACTGAGTTCAATGCTGTTCCCTACTTTCTCTTCTAACAGGTTCAATATATCTGGTTTTATATTAAGGTTGTAATGCATTTGGAGTGTTTGTACAGGGGGAGGAGTATGAATCTATCTGGATTCTTCTACATGCAGCCATTCAGTTTGATTAGCTCCATTTTTTTTGAAGATGCTCCCCCCCCCCGTGTGTGTTTCTAGCCTCCTTATCAAAATTCAGGTATCCTCATGTATGTAGATTTTATGTCTTGATATTCAATGATTCCAATGATTAATATGCATCTTATTATCTGCATGCACGCACACACACACATAAAATCAAACGCTCCTTCATGATAAAAGTTTTGGAGAGATTAGGAATACAAGGCACATAACTGTAACAGTTTACAGTAGGCTCATAGCCAAACTCAACTTAAATGAAGAAAAACACAAAGCACTAAAATCAGGAACAAGATAAGGTTTTCCATTGTCTATACCTATTCAATATAGTATTTGAGTTCTTAGATAGACCAATAAGAAGGAGATTAAAGGTATACAAAATGCAAAGGTCAAAATCAAAGTTATACACACACACACACACATACACACACACACTCCCACCTTCATTTTCAACTTTATATCTTATTCTGATCTATTATTTCCTGTGTCTTCAATTTTAGTGTTTTCTCTAGGCCACATTGCCAAGTCTTAAATTTCTCTTTCTGTTGTTCATGCAACTCTATAATTTCCTGTATCTTCTGTTCTAAGACCTGCTTCCATGATCTAAACTTCTCTTTATGTTGTGATTATAATATTACAGCATCTGCCTTAGTTTGATTTGCTAGGTTTAGTAAATTATGCTCTAGACTTTGCTTCCAAATTTTATCTCTATCTCCATGCTGTTCAGTCAGATCTGTGGATTGTCGAATTAGTTTTCCTAGTGTCCCTTTCAGCTCCTGTCTCCAACCTTCATTCTCCTCTTTCTGCTGCTTATTGTGACCTATGAAATCCTGAACCTTTAGTGCTAGTGTTAACTTGTAATCTCTTTTCTAAAGCAAGGAATTTTTTATCTAGGTCCCTGTCTTTTGACAAGACATAGTAAATCAAGAGAATAAATACTGCAATACTGGTAACTGATGAGGTGTCTATTTCCTTTCGATCCACACTGCTGCATCGTAGATCGCTGCATGAGCCATATTTGGGGGGTTGGAGGGCAGTGAACTTTTATCTCAGGTTAGTTGAGTTCTAACTAATATGTTGGGCACCAAAATTTTTCAGTAAATCTCCAACCCAAATAAGCCCAGGTAAAGAAAACACAACTCGATTAATATGAATACAAGCTGCATGCCTAGATTGGGCAGATCTACCACTACACTACTATATTCCCCATCTATTAGACCCCTTAGAACTTGTGGTTTCTCCAGGCCACATGCTTCTGCTCCATTTTCCTTCCACCTCCTCCATTCTCTTTCCTTCCCTCTTTCTCCCCCAAACTTCAGCTCCACCTTCCCTTCTACTGCCCAACCACTGTCTCTAACTCTTATTTTACAAGTTAAGGTGGGAAGAAGGTTCACAAGAAGCCACCTGTGTAAGTAATTCACTCCTGGTCTGCAACCCCTCCTGGGAAAGCAGAATTAGCATCAAAATATAAACAACACCAGGGCTATCCTGTTTAGGGAATAGATATTAAGAATTGCAATGTCCTCTTGGAGGATTTTTCTTTTGGTGAGTATGTAGTTTCCTTCTCCCTCTCTTCTGATTAGTTTTGGTTGAAGTCATTTTGTCAGATATTAAAATGGCTACAACAGTTTATATTAGCTTGCTTTGTAGGTCCATTTGCTTGGAATATCTTTTCTCATTCTTTCACAGAAGATGATGTTTATCTTTGATTTTAAGATATATATTTTGGTTGTAACAGAAGGATGGAGCCTGTTTTTACATCCATTCTGTTAGTCTGTATTTTTTTATTAGAAAATTGAGTACACTGATGTTAAGAGATATTAATGAGCAGTGTTTGTTGATTCCATTTATACTGTAATTTGGTGGGTGGGTGGGTGTGTGTGTGTGTGTGTGTGTGTGTGTGTGTGTGTGTGTGTGTTGCCCTTCTTTTGATTTGCTGTTCAAGGATTATTTATTCCTTGTATTTTCTTGTAATTAACCTCTTTAGGTTGGAATGTTCCTTCTAGCACTTTCTGTAGGGCTGGAGTAGTAGATACTGCTTAAATTTGGTTTTCTTTCTTTTTTTTTTTTTCCCAGAGAATGCCTTTCTTTTCTCCATCTATGGTAATTGGAGTTTTGCTGGGTATGGTAGTCTCATCTGGCATCTGCGGTCTTGCACAAATTGTAGAACATCTTACTGATGGCCTTTTGGCTTTTAGAGTTTCTATTGGGGAGTCAAGTGTTATTGTAATTGCTTTTTAATGCTATTTGTTCTTTCTCCCTATCAGCTTTTAATATTTTTTCTTTGTTATTTACATTTAGTTGTTTGATTATTATGTGACAAGAAGACTTTCTTTTTTGGTCCAGTCTATTTGGTGTTCTGCATGTTTCTTGTAGCTAATAGGTTTCTCTGCCAATATAGTATACCAATTCTAGCCAAATCAAGAGTATGACGACAGGTTTATTGAGAGGTAGCTCTCAGGCGAGTTCACTGATATCATGGGTAGAGGTCAATGGAATCTCATGCTGGAGCTAAAGCAAAGGGGTTTATGAGTAAAGTAGTGATCTGATAACATGTAAGCTAGGAGGTGGGATTGTGCCTAGTGTGATTTATAAACAGAAGCTGAGCCCCTGGGCAGGTATTCATGAGTGGGTTGCTATAAACATGAAGGCAGGGAGAGATGACATGTTAGCCCTGCAATTTACTCCCTGCAGTAGAGCTGGAGAGAAAAAAGAGCAAACGGGCTTTCTTAGCTTGTGCAGGGGATGAGCAGGGTTTCCAACCAAACAGAACTCTTCATAGGCATACCAGACTTTAAGTTAGAAATGTTTTTCTTTAATTTTGTTGAAAATATTTTCTGGGCTTTTAACCTGAGTTTCTTCTCCTTCCTCTATTCCAACCATGCTTAGATTTTTTTTTAAAATAGTGTCCCAGGTTTCATATATGTTTTGTGCCAATATATGTATACATGTTTATATACATATAAACATGCACATATATATACATATATACATACACATGCATACATATATATATACACTTATACCCACATACATACACACATAAATAGATAGATAGGTAGGTAGATAGATAGATAGATAGATAGATAGATAGATAGATAGATAGATTAGGTTTAACACTGTTTTGACAGAAGTATCCATTTTTTCCACTGTGTCTTCAGTGTTCTTCAATCTCTCTGGTTCTGTTGGTAAGGATTTCCTCTGAGGTTCCTGTTTGAGTTCCAGAATATTTCATTTTCAGACTTCCTTCTGTTTGAGTTTTCTTTATTAATAATTCTATTTTTGGCCTTCATTTCCTTTCACCGTTTGTGTTTTCATAGATTTCTTTAAAGTATTTGCTCATTTTATCTTTAGGAACCTCTACCATATTCATAAAGGCCATTTTAAGCTATTTTTCTTGCGTTTAAACTACGTTGCCAAAATTTAGAGCCTGTTGTGGTGGGATTGCTGAGTTCTAGTGGAGATGTATTATCCTGACCACTATTGATTATGTTATCACACTGGTATTTAGGATCTTGGGTTTTGGAAAACTGCAGTTCTAGATGCTGATATCTGGTCTTGTCTTTGTTGGGAGGGTGTATTGTTCCTTGATTTGTGTTGCCATCTCTGGTTTTTTGGAAAATTCTGTGGTTGTACATTGCTTGGTAGAAAATTCTTCTGGAATCTTGATAAGTGTGACTTCTGGGGAGTCCATGCAAAATGTGTTTCTAAGTATTGGAAGCTGACACTTGGAAGCAGAGACAGGTAAGGAGTGAGACTTGAGGTCTGTGTCCACAGCATGGAGGAAACAGTGTTCCAGAAGGAGCTGCCGAGTCACCTGAGGATGCAGAGATGAGGGGAGATGGTCCACTGCAGAACTGGATGTGAGACTGGGTATTCCACTTGGAAGAACACAAAGAAAAGCGAAGATCTGCGCTTGGGCAGAGTTGGGGGAAGCTTTCTTTAAGATGACTGACTACCCTAAAGCCTTGGTGCCATAAAAACACAAACATGGGGACTATGTCACATGGAACTTTGTGAAGTGCTGAGGCTTCGTTATTACCAAACAAAGGAAACAACAGTAAGAAAAAGTAACACAAGATAAAAACTAAAGAAATCTTTGCTAGTAAAAGATAATTAAGAACTCATTTTCACAAAGGCAAATGAATATTATAGTTGACTGCCCATAGTAGAGTATATATATACATATACATATATATATATATATATATATATATATATATATATATATATATATATATATGAACTGGGTCAGATGCTCAAGGGATCTCTCTAGCTAGAGAACTCCATAGGCCAACCTAAGGCCAGCACAACATTTCTAGATACTGTTCAGAGTCTCTCCTTTTCAGATCATAAGCACGTGTCTTCCATTCTCACATTTGCCACATAACTGAAGATAGTTTGGGTTCCAACACTTGTGTTCTGTATGACAACCAAGGAACAAGAAAGGCAAATTTTCTGATTTGCTAAATCTATCATTTTAGATAAACTTCTTTCTTGGAAGTTCTTCACAATCACTCCGTGTATTTATCACCAGCATGATCATTTCACATTGGAACGATAATAGAGCGCCTAAAATAAAAGTGTAGATATAATGATTTAAGAATGTTGAGTCCTGATAGGAAGATAAATGGTACAATTAATACTTGATAAGAAATGTCTATGAAAAGGGAGTAGAGACACATCATGGAAGGAGGAAGATTCAGTTATTTGGCTTTTTAAAATGTATGAATTTTTGGTAGATTGTAACAAAAATTTAAAATATTAATTAAGCAAAGAAAACTCCATAGGCATTCTCAAATTGATGCAAAAACTATACATCATGAACACACATTTTATTTCTACTAAAGACTCAGGCAATGATACAACAAAGGGTTAGATTACAAACTAAATTTTACTTGGGCTTAATTTTAAGAATAATGAAAATCCAGAACGTTCTTATCCTTTTGTTTAGACATTGTAGTAGCAGTGAACCTGGCTACATATGTTCGCACGTTCGCAGGCAGTATTTCCCCCACGTACCCATTAACTATCCCAGGAACCCCTAGTAGTTGGTACTTTAGGATCTCATCCTAAGAGAAGATACTGAAGCTCTGTCAGTAAAGTCCAATGTTGGCTCTTGTTTCAGGCAAGGACCATCCAAGCCAGAAGTCTTGTCCATTCAATGGCCTGGAAAGCGATCCAGCCGCCGAGTCCAGAGACACAACAGTTTCTCCCCCAACAGCCCACAGTTCAATGTCAGCAGTCCAGGTAAGCAAACTTCAGTGCTCTTCCTCAACATGTGGATAGATTAAAAAACAGAAGCCTGGAAAGCTTCCCTTTACCACATGCATGTGAAACTGAAGAAGGGCAGAGTATTAGGAAGTGGCGAGGTAACCTCTTGTCCATCGCATCAGACCCTAGCAGATGTGCTGGATAGCCCACAGAGGGATGGATACAGCAGAAAGCACTCCAACAGCCAGTTCCCAAGACACTTGCACTGTATGTAGGGCATGCTAGTTCTGAACTTGTTCCTCCACCCCATACCTTCTCCAGGTCCCCTGAAGTGCGTATTATAAACTCATCTAGAAAAATCTTAGCATTAGCCATAGTTGGGGCTTCTGAAGATTATGATTTCATGTAATGTTTGTTGGGCTAATTCTGACTTGGTAGTGGTTCGAGTATTACACTTTACTATTACTTCACTATAACATTAACAGTTATTGTAAATATCATTCTGAAATATGCAAGCTCATGTTTTCCCAATATTCAAGGCATAGGCGAAGCTATAGTTCCCAGGGAATTTGGTTTTTCTTAAATCTTTGTAGGCAACAACTAAGCTTAGAAATATGCTACTTAATTTGTAAAGTAAAAAGTAAACATACTGGGTTTTTTATCTAAAGTGTTTTCTTTAAGCTCATTTCTAATACCACTTTTTGATGCAGTGCCAATTGTATTCTTCCTCCCAAAAGACAGATACAAAAGTACGTTTTGATAGAAATCACTATGCTTTACTTTTGCAATCTTAAAGATTAATGGGATTTACTGTGCTACTTCTGTATGAGAATAGCACCTCTTTATGATTTAAGTCTTGATTCCACTTCTTTCTATGCTAAAGCAAGACTTGGAGTTGTGGATTCAATATTGCTCTCATTTGAAGGAAGAGTAACTAATGTAACTTCAACAAGCACTTTTGAGACATCTTGAATGAGCTGTCATCAGCACATAGGAAGCTGGGATGCCCATTCAAGGTCTCAGGCCATAATTCTTCCTTTACATCTTTCTATAAAAATAGTTACAATGATATTAAAAGCAGTGTTTATACAATGTTTAAAGTGGTATTTACTGTATAGTCCAGAGAATGATCTATGACAACTATATTTTGGATTTCAAATGAATGAGCTTATCACGTAAATAACAAGCCAAAGTAAAAGAATAAGGAGAGAGAGGGAGAGGGGAGACAGAGATGAAGGTGAGGAGAAGGGGAAGGGAGAGAGTATTATCAAAATGAACTCTTAAAACATCCTACAGAAAGTGCCTGAGGAAGCCCTGTAAAGGCAGCCAGCTGGATTTGCTCAGAGGTAGCCCTAGCAGAGTATCCCCCTTGGTGAGGCCTCCAAGACAAAGAACAAATAGCAACCTCTAAAGATGAGGTCATCAAGTTGGGAAGCTGAGGCAGTCAAGAGGAGTTCACAATTGAACTTTCTCTTCATGGATATGCTTCCTATGTCTGAAGTTCTGGCTTCTCTTTTTCACTACAGGCACTTGTATATCATGGGGAAAACAATAATAGCAGTTGCTGGCAATGCTTTACCTGCTTGCACCTCTCTGGGGCACAATGTGTTTACACTTGAGTTGTTCCGTTGTTCTAGTTCCTCCCTGCTGCAAAGTTAGAGAGCCTGCTCATCCCCAGACAAGGAGCCTTGGAGGACACATTGAAATAAACATGCTTGGGGATGAAACGAGGAGGGAGGGCAACCCTACTTCTAAAGCCACTTCTCAGTGAGCTGAAATAGTACATGGCATTTTGCCAGTGTAACATATATTATGTGGTACCAGATATGCAGATCTGTATCTATGTACATATATATCTACATTTATACATATTTCCATAGGAAGTACATATGCATACAACATCCATAGATAGATAGATAGATACATAGATAGATACATAGATACATAGATACATAGAGTATATTTCATATACATAAATATAGAACAGGCTCCAGTTTGCACTCTGCATCTCTAAGCCATGACTAAAGGGTCCATGTATTCCCAGGTTAGTCAGTGGGAAAGGGAACACCAGCTACCTTGCTATTACACTACTTTTGCATCACAGCTCCAAATCGAGAGATTTTATCTGTTCCTGCCCCTGGCTTACAGATGAGTTGAGAATCAGGACTTTCTTCCTTTTCCCAAAGAAAAGTGTCTTACCAGATTGTAAAGAAGGGCTCAGCAAAATCTGTTCTCTCAAGCGTCACAGGACAGTACAGTACGCAATTTTTTTTTAAGAAGAAACTTTTTAAGGGAGCAGGGAAGGTTTGTAAATGAAGCCAGTGGTGCAGGGATTTCTGTGAGTTGGGTACTTAGATATCACTCTTGGGATGCATTTTTCGGGATGTGTTTAAGAGTTGGTGGCACGGCATTCTTCCTTCAGGGTGGAAGGATGCATATAACTAAGCACACGGCCTTCTTAAAGATTTAACATTCTGCTTTTGTGATTTCTTTCCAAGCATTGTTAGAAGAAGACAATCAGTGGATGACCCAGATAAACAGACTCCAGAAATTAATTGATAGACTGGAAAAGAAGGTAGGCGCCCCCACCCTCTCTGTCTCTCGCTCCCTCCCTCCCTTTCCTCCTAGCTCCTGATGCAGTGTCCTCACTTCCTGAATATCCATCCATGGCTTCCCCATGGATAGAGGAGTGTTCAGTATCTAATTGACTCTGTGGGAGTGATTGGTAGCTACAAGGCCTTGTTTTCTGATTGGTTACTTCTTTGCTTGTTAAAATAAGTCAGAAAGCTCAGTTAACATTTAAAATAAGACCCAGGGATGCTAATTAAATGAACTCTTTAGATTATGCTCGAATGAAGCTAATCAATCTCATAAAGACATACAAGTGAAGTCCTGAGAATCTGTAATTTAGGGAACAGGGTTATTCTTTGCTCGACTTCTAGAGATTAACATACTAATTGATAGTTTTAGTGTTAAGCCTTCCTAATAAGCAGGAATATGGTGAAGACATCTGTGGAGTTCTGTTGTATGGTCCTAAGTAGCATATCATTTTGGTTTGGTTTGGTTTGGTTTGGTTTGGTTTGGTTTGGTTTTCAAGACAGGGTTTCTCAGTGTAGCCTTTGACTCACTTTATAGGTCAGGTTTTTCAGCTAGCACCACCAAGGTGAAAACTCAAGGCTTAAAGATGGGCAAGGTTGCTAGAAACAATGTTCTCTCTGTACAAGAATAGCCAAGTCAGATGGAAGCAACCTTAGATAGCTCCAGTCTTTCAGCCAGGGCATCTTCATTGACATTGGTCTCCTACTGTAGTGAAAACATTAACTATAAACATGTCACAAGTCAACTTTCCTCTTTCCTTTAATGATAACTGAATTGTCAAATGGGACTAAAGTAAAACTAGTTGCCATGAATTATTAGTTTTCTGATGTTCAAAGTCCTGGAAATAGATAAGGGCTCCTGTGTTAAATAAGTTTAGATTCTTTTATAGAACAAATATCTCTTTTTGAAGTGGTTTTGAAGTTTCAAGCAAAACTGTCTCTTCTTGGTGTATGAATGTGTACAGGTTTTTTTTTTCCTGAAATGGTTTAAACTTTAGTAATACCTCTCTTCCTGTTTTAAATCAAAGTATTGTCACATCCCTTTCTTTCCTGGACTTTTGTCTCTCTCTCCTCCTATGAAATGGTTTTATTGTAAGAGCAGCATCCAAGAGACTTGCTGAAAGCCTGAGCCTCCAGCTGTGCAGTGCTCAGTGTGAGCTGCCTTAATGAGTAGTGGAGCAGTATGGGTTCCGTTTTCTTGTGTGACTTATTCTGTACTGTGCTGAATTTGGTTTCCAGAGAAAACTATCCAATGCCAAGCCGTGCCTAAGTGCATGTCATTTCACCGCTGACTCCCTTGTTTCCTGTGGTTGTTAGCACTGGGTTTGATCTCCCTGTTAAAAGGAGGTGTACCTGAGGCAGAGCATACATCCCCCACCCTTGTCTCCTAAGTATTTGCGATAATCCTTCCTAGAATATAAACTATACATAATTCCATTCAAGGGGTTGGAGGTTAATAATATTTGTGATTCCTACTAGCTTTTCAGGATTTGGTTCTGTCCTTTCTTGCCTTCATGAGTAATAGTGGATAATGGGGATGTGCTGAAGTTTTAACCATGTTATGCTTGAATCTATACAAAATACCTGAGGGCCGGGGGGGGGGGGGAAGTGGCTCTTGCTGTAAATGTTCACCATGCAAGGATGAGAGCATCAGTTCAAATACCCAGAGCCATGGGTGTCAGGAACACTCATCTGGAACGCCATCATTCAGACGCTCTTTAATTCTTCAATGGCTTCCTAATGTGTGCCTAGGAGCATCTGGTGATAGCATTCCAGAAATACTTATACAGGTAAATCTATTTGGTCTCTAAAAAGACATGTGAAAAAAAAAGACATGTGAAAGAATCTAAGAATCTAAGAAACAAAAATCAGATCATGAACTTCAGCTGAACTCCAGAAATCAGCAATGGGAGTGAATGGAAAGGTTACATACTTAAAGAAAGTGGTCTGAGAAAGTCTGTGTAAAGGATGCTACATTAAAACTGGGTGTGAAAGACATACACTATGAAGTGTACATGATTGTACACACATGTGCACACACACACACACACACGTGCAGAGAGAGAGAGAAAGAGAGAGAGAGAGAGAGAGAGAGAGAGAGAGAAATTTTTATTGGATATTTTTTTATTTACACTTCAAATGTTATCCCCTGTCCTGGTTTCCCCCACCCTGGAAGCCCCCTACCCCCTACCTCCTTCCCCTGGTTCTATGAGGATGTTGTCCCACCCACTCACCGACTCCTGCCTCTCTACCCTGGCATTCCCCACACTGGGGCATCAAACCTTCACAAAACCAAGGACCTCTCTTCCCATTGATGCCTGACAAGGCCATCTCTGAGAGACAGAATTTTAAGTTTTTAAAAATCTTTATTTTATTTTAACAAATATTAGTATTTTCATTTACTTTTCAATTCATCAATTTTAGTAAAGAAAAACATGTTAGAGTATTAAAAAATTATTATAATAGACAAATATCTATAATGACCTCCCAAGGAAGGGAAAGATGTAATAATACTCACAATAAAGGCAGTCTATCTGTTAAGCTTGTCATGCTAACTTTATTCCTCCGCTAAATGCATTTCTAATCTGCCTCCCTCCAGTCTTTGATGGCATCAGTGAAGTGAACAGCAGCAACAACTTGGACATATCATAAATACCTCCTTAGAATTGACTTTTAATTATGATACAGTATCTCTTTACTAGAACAGCTCAATTTTAAAAATGAGAATTGGTCATCTCCTTTCAAATAAAAAAGTTCTTTGGGCTTGCTATTAGCCATGAAACATAACTACCATATGGTTTTTATGCTGGTTGATTTTGTTATATAATTGGCATCTTTTCTTTTTCTCTGCCTTTACTTCCCCTGACTGAAGGATCTGAAACTTGAACCCCTGGAAGAAGAAATTATTGAAGAGAACACTAAACCTGTGAGTGATTTCCATCTCAAATTGCCAGAAACACTTTGAAGACAAAACTTACTTTCCTCAAAATCTTCAGTGATAAGCTGAAACATAACTAATGAAGAGAATCATTCATTTCTTCTAGATTTACCATGGCATTTATTATCATATGTATCACGTATTCTAATAAGAATGAAAATTTCATGGCATGCAAAAAACATTAAAATAAATTCACCACT
This sequence comes from Mus minutoides, assembly GCA_902729485.2. Taxonomy (NCBI): domain Eukaryota; kingdom Metazoa; phylum Chordata; class Mammalia; order Rodentia; family Muridae; genus Mus; species Mus minutoides. Next base: position 730,770 of record LR750016.1, read on the forward strand.
AGTTACTAAACTCCAGGAACACAGCACATATAGAGATTTTAGAACAATCTTCACAATTTTCCAAATGAGCTCTTTTGCTCTTTGCTTAAAGGTCTTATTCATTTTGCTCGGCAAACGTGGCTTTGTGGGGACCTAATGCTTCACAGTAAGCACCAGTTGCTCATGTGAATGAACTTGTCATGGACAACGTGCAAAATGTAGTTTTTATACACATTTGAGACAGTGAGTTATTGTGTCATTAAATATGATTGGCAGAGAATGATACCATTCAGATGTCATCATAAGGCGTTTTGTGAACACCACTAGGTTGGTTGCGGTAAAGACCTAATGAAACCTAGTCACGTATATCACCATATTTCAAGCATTTAGTTTAAATCTGGGGTCTGTGAAATACTAAGAGATCAAATTATTGATCTTCAAGATAGCCACATGGGGGTATACTATCATTAACTTCATTTCATAGATGAACGAAGTAAGGTAGATGGAGATTTAAATTTACAAACAAACTGCATCAGTCTGATACTGAACTTACACTCACACTCAACACGCTAATAACACACTTACACTCACACTCAACACGCTAATAACACTGTCAGTGCAGTGTCTCTTCGTTTTCTTATGCAACCAAGCGGCAGATTCCGACAGTAATCACACCAGGCAATAGATCTCATGTGGGAGGTTTGTTAAAGGGAGGGAAGAGGGGAACACAAAGGCTGCCTCTAGGAGCAGGAAGGGACAAAGGGATAGGGGAAGGAAAATGTGCCTTTTTAACTGGGCAGTGAGGAACATGCTCAGGAGGATATGCGACAGGGGAGACTATGGGAATGTGTAGTGTCTGGGAAGCTGGTGGTGAGATGTCTTGTCACCAAGTTTCTAAAGGCTGGCCAGGAATGTGTCTGACTGCTAACAGTGTCACGGGGTTCCCCTGGACTGGCCTAGGAGGTGCCTGATTGCTAACATGTCTCACCAGTGCAGTAAAGATGCTTATTGCTAGCAAGGCTGTGGATTAACAGGTGATGTTTGTTTGTTCGTGAAATTTTTCCATCATGAGAACTGATTAAAGTATTTGGCAGAATTATTTAAACATAGAAAATCTGGACATTATTGTATCTAACTTTCTGAGCACTGAAACATTACAGTATGATAAATCCAAGATGTGTTATCTATCTATCTATCTATCTATCTATCTATCTATCTATCTATCTATCTATCTATCTAAAAACCCATTTTCCCCCATCATCCCAAAGTAAGAGAAGTAAGATATTACAGACAAAATCTTTATATTTACTGCTTTAGTTGGTAGTGAGAACCGGGGAAAGAGGGGCTAAAACTGAAGCATACTAAAGTCTCATTCAGAAGCCAAGTATATTCAGAGCATCAAGCAATTTATATACTCTGAGAAATAAAAGAGTCAACTGAGTAAAGTGTACAATCACAAGGACAAGTTTCACGTGGCAGAAACATGTTTTTTCCATAGAGGCATATGAATAAACACAGCTGACATAAGCTCACTCCTGCCTGCTACATGGAGGGGAGCAGCAAAGCACATTCAAGAATCATTCTGCAATTTGAAAAAACCGAGGTCTTGAGACTCTTGTGCCGTTTTCTTGGAGTTTTATTTTTATTTTTATTTTTATTTTTTTTACAAGCACTCAAAATCCTCAGATGATTACATTCTTGAGAGTGTGTATTCACCCTCGATTTTATGATGCAAGCACCACCATTTCAATCTTTTTATTTTAGTTTTTATTAGATATTTTCTTTATTTACATTTTAAATGCTATCCTGAAAGTCCTCTATACTCTCCAACGGCCCTACTCCCCTCCCACTCCCACTTCTTGGCCCTGGCGTTTCTCTGTACTGGGACATATAAAGTTTGCAAGACCAAGGGGCCTCTCTTCTCAATGATGGCCGACTAGGCCATCTTCTGCTACATATGCAGCTAGAGACACGAGCTCTGGGGGTACTGGTTAGTTCATATTGTTGTTCCACCTATAGGGTTGCAGACCCCTGTGCAGAGTTCTATCAGACCTTCAATGGAGATCTAATTCACCATTTCAATCTTATGTATCCAAAGTTAAGAAAAACAAATGACTTGTTTAAGGACTCCTAGCCAGTAAGAGTGAAGCCAAAAGATACTCACACTACTTGCTCTTGAGAAATAAAGAAGAGAGAGCAAGACAGAAGAAACCAAGGAAAACTTCACAACTGTCCAGTGCTAGAGTTTTTAGGGGTACCTCAAATCTAGAAGGAGCATGGAATTCATGAAAGAAAATTTACTAACAATCCTTTACTAAAAGCAAATGTATCCTTCATTATAATCAGCCCACCAAAAACAAAAAGCTGAAGGACCGTCTATGTATCAGTCTGATGAAAAGTGCCAGCAATAAATTTGTGAATATTATTTGTCAGAAAGCAGATGGGAAAGAAACAGTTCTTTAAATTAGAATCAGTAATTTGATAAAGGATATTATAGGAAAGTATACATCTTCATAAAGGAACATGATCTAATATATTGGAACAAAAACTAAGAGCCAAAGGAGATAGCAAACACCAAAATAATAATAATAATAATAATAATAATAATAATAATAATAATAAAGTAAAAAAAATAGAGCTTTCTAAATCTACATGTTCAAAGCTCACATGAACTCACAGAGATTGAGGCAGCATTCACAAGGCCTGCACCAGTCTGTACCAGGTCCTACTTGCTTATATTACGGCTTCCAGTTTAACCCTTTAAATGGAATTTCTAAGAATGGGAATAAGCAGGTCTCTGATTTGTCCCTTCCTTTGGACTCTTTTCCTTCTGTTTGTCTTGTCAAACTCCAATATGATAGTTTTTGTCTTATCTTATTACATGTTATTTTGTCATATTTTATTATCATCTCTTAGAAGCCTGTTTTCTACTGAGAGACAGAAAGGGGATGAATTCAGATGGGAAAGAAGATGTGGAGGAACTGGGAGGAGTAGGGGAAGGGGAAACTGTAATCAGGATATATTATGTGATTTAGAAAAGAAAAAAACTATGTTCAGTAAAAGGGAAAAAAAGAAAGGTGGAAATAAAGATGTAGTTACAATGTAGAAGAGACTTTTGCTTCTGAGGATATATACACTAGGTACAATTGTAATGAATAGAGGATGGCTAGCAGAACAGGCAACAGTAGGTGTTTATTCTAAGTGTCATCTACTCCAGAAACTCAAATAATCCCATTAAAAAATGGGGTACAGAGCTAACAAAGAATTCTTAAGTGAGGAATACCAAATGGCTGAGAAGCACCTGAAAAAAATGTTCAATATCCTTAATCATCAGGGAAATGCAAATCAAAACAAACGTGAGATTCCACCCCACTCCAGTCAGAATGGCTAAGATTAAAAATTCAGGTGATAGCAGATGCTGGCAAGGATGTGGAGAAAAAGGAACACTCCTCCTTTGCTGGTGGGATTGCAGGCTGGTACAACCACTCTGGAAATCAGTCTGGAGGTTCCTCAGAAAATTGGACATAGTACTACCAGAGGATCCAGCAATACCTCTCCTGGGCATATACCCAGAAGATGTTCCAACTGGTTATAAGGACACATGCTCCACTATGTTCATAGCAGCCTTATTTATAATAGCCAGAAGCTGGAAAGAACACAGATGTCCCTCAACAGAGGAATGGATACAGAAAATGCGGTACATTTACACAATGGAGTACTACTCACCTATTAAAAACAATGACTATATGAAATTCTTGGGCAAATGGATGTATCTGGATGATATCATCCTTAGTGAGGTAACCCAACCACAAAAGAATTCACTTGATATACACTCACTGATAAGTGGATATTAGCCCAGAAACCTAGAATACCCAAGATACAATTTGCAAAACACAAGAAAACCAAGAAGAACGAAGACCAAATTATGGATACTTCATTCCTCCTTAGAATAGGGAACAAAACACCCATGGAAGGAGTTACAGAGACAAAGTTTGGAGCTAAGGTGAAAGGATGGACCATCCAGAGACTACCCCACCTGGGGATCCATCTCATAATCAGCCAGGAAACCCAGACACTATTGCATATGCCAGCAAGATTTTGCTGAAAGGACCCTGAGCTATCTCAAGTGAGGCTATGCCAGTGCCTGGCAAATACAGAGGGGATGCTCATAGTCATCTATAGGATGGAACACAGGGCCCCCAATGGAGGAGCTAGAGAAATTACCCAAGGAGCTGAAGGGGTCTACAACCCTTTAGGTGGAACAACAATATGAACTAACCAGTACTCCCAGAGCTCATGTGTCTAGCTGCATATGTAGCAGAAGATGACCTAGTCGGTCATAATTGGGAAGAGAGGCCCCTTGGTCTTACAAACTTTATATGCCCCAGTACAGGGGAACTCCAGAAGTGGGAGTGGGTGGGTAGGGGAGCAGGGCAGGGGCGAAGGGGGTTATATGGAACTTTCGGGATAGCATTTGAAATGTAAATAAAGAAAATTTCTAATAAAATATAAAGAAGAAGAAAAAAATACATTAGTTTAGAAAAAATAAGTGTCATCTAAGTAACCATAACTTGAAACAATAGCCACGATTTTATGGGTAGGGGATTTAGGTGGGATTAGTGCCAGGGGTCTTGGGACTCTGTGGCTTTGTATAGGTGTCTAAGGCCAGCAGTGCATCAGCCTCGCTGGTATTGGACAAGCCATTCACACATACAGAGGTTCAGAGCTGCTCCTTGTGGGCTTAGTTCACAGTATACCATCTATTTTTATGCAGTAAGTTGTTTTGAAATTGGGCCTTCCCCATTTGTTTAAGTAGCTCCACAGCTCTTAACCTATAGGTCATCATCCCTGTGGGGGGGTCACCTATCAAATATCTATGTTATGATTTATAACAGAAGCAAAATTTCAGTTATGAAGTTGCAACGAAATAATCCTCTGATTGAAGGCCGCCACAACATGAGAAACTGTATTGAAAGGTCACAGCATTAGGAAGGCTGAGGGCAGCTGCTGTTGTCTGTAGCTGTGGTCACACAAGATCACATTTGAGTAGTTGCAACAGGAATATATAAAGCCTGAAACATTCGCTGTGCATTAATAGAAAACCTTTACAGGTCTTGTTCACATGGCCATCTCAGGGACAAGAGAGAGAAAGGGTGAAACTAATGAATGGTTCCTTACATCCTAATTTGAAGTTGTAATGCAGCCACCTCCACAGCATTCAGTTAGCCAAGGCCAGTTAGAAAGCTCAACCAGGTCCTGGTGAGAGAAACAAAAGCTGGAACTTTGTGGAAAGAAAGAAAAGTTACATTCCAGGGGCCTGTAGTTCTGAAGTAGTGAAGGTCTCTGGGCGATTCCAGTGTTCATCTGACTGCATTGTGCCAAGCATTGCTTTCAAATGGAAAGTATTCTAAAGAAACAGGTACGTGCAGATCTAGAGTTCACACCTATGGCTACGGTAGCCCCTGAGAGATGCCTGACCCAGCAGGCTTTGCAGATGTCTATGAAGGAACATGTCCATCTCCATGTACTCGGAAATAATTCTATTGCATTGTTAATATTAAGCCAAGTTCCTGTGAGAGCCATACAAAGAACTGGGTGTTCATCCAAAATCGTGGGAGATAGTCACAGGTTCGCTCCCTTTGATTCTTGATGTCTGACCCAGAAAGTTAGATTGTTGAACTCAAGATGACTATTACGGGAAAAAATGGATCAACTTTATAAGACTGTTCCAATACAATTTTTAAAAGGTTGTTTTTCCAGTATAAAGTCCACACAGTGATTCGGGGCCCACATTCTCTCATCTCTTGTTCCCAAGATAGGTTTTCCTCCTACCAACAGAAAAACTAAAATAAACAAACAAAACCAAAAAGAATCTGATGGTTCATGTCCTTCATAACTTTAGGCTCAAATGTGGTACCTAGAAATTCTGTTTGAACCTTTCAATTAAAAACAAAAAGGCAATAAGTGATTGTACCCCAGTGCAGGAGAGGGTGTTACTGAGAGTCTCGGAGTATGCCTAGAAAACAGGAATGAGCACTGTGGGGGCTGCATGGCACGGGCACCTCATTTAGAACAACACACACAGACCCCTCTACAAGGGATCATCGAGAGCTCTCTAGATCTCTATAGTTACTGCCTGGTTTGAATATGCTTAGCCCATGGGAAGTGGTACTACTAGGAGGCGTGGCCTTGTTGGAGTAGATGTGGCCTTATAGGAGGAAGGGTGCCACTGTGTAGGACAAGCTTAAGGGTTGTTTGTTTGTTTTGTTTTTGTTTTGAGTATTTTTTTCCACTTGGGAAATGCCCGGTGTGGAAGAGATCCTCCTCTGGTTGCCTGCAGAAGACAGTCTCCTTCTGGCTGCCTTCCAATATGGAACTTCTCCAGCTCCTTCTCCAGCACCATGTCTGCCTGTAGGCTGCCATGCTTCTTGCCATGATGATAGTGGACTGAACCTCTGAAACTCTAAGCCAGCCCCAATTAAATATTTGCCTTTATCTTAGTGTTGTCTTGGTCATAGTGTCTCTTCACAGCAATAAAAAATCTAATTAAGACAATGCCTTAGCTCACAATCTGGGATCTATGCATATTATTAAGCCCTCTTTGTTAGGAATTGTTCTATGGAGGTCTGACAAACATGAGTTGTAGATAAAGTGAACTAAAAGGAAATAGAGACAGAGAGACAGAAAGTCAAAGACAGAAAGGCAGAGATCAAAGCGGGCCATAAAGGCATAAATGGGGTGGGTGGATGAGAAGCACACATCCTTCACTGCTTGATTGCAACAATGAATTCAAGCTGAGAGACACTTTTCAGCTAGGAAAGTCTATGATTAGACAGAGTCTCAGTTCCTGGAATAGCCTTGCAGCCCAATTGTTTCTGTGAAAAATGTTTTCCTGGGTCATTAACCTCTGTGATCATCTATAAAAGCCAGCTGAAGAGCATCCCCTTCCTGGGGAACTGGGCTGGAATATACTATTCATAGCCTGTTGAGTGTTCCTATATTCTTGTGGACTCAAATGTAGTTCTAACAGCAAAACAGCTGAAAAGTTTAATATGTCGTTGTCAATGCAATGCTGTTTCTCAAGAATCTGTTAGACTTATTATCAACTTATATATAGTCAACTTCATTTGTGCACTAGTATCATTACCTAGACATAGATTTTAGTCTTATTATTTTGCTAGGCCATTTAAAGGCAAGACGTGGAGTGTGTGTGTGTGTGTGTGTGTGTGTGTGTGTGTGTGTGTGTGGCACTGGGGATTGAGCTAGGATTTATGCATGCTAGGCCAGTGCTCTACTATGGAACATAGCCCTAGAAGTCTTTATCCATCTCTGCAACTCATAACTCAGCACGTAATATTTACTAACATAAAGTAAAAAGCATATGTTGGTATGTTAGTTACTGCTGGGAAGACACACTATGACCTAGTCAACTTTTATAAAAGAAAGCATTTAATTGAGGGCTTGCTTACAGTTTCAGAGCCTTATTCCATTATCATCATGGCAGGGAGCCTGGCTGCATGAATCGTGGCATATGTGGTGCCGAAGCAGTAGCTGAGAACTATTTCCTGATCTGCAAGTCAGTCAAGAGGGTAGGGGGAGAAGGAGAGAGACAGGGAAGGGAGAGGCTGATTGGTCAAAGCTCTTCCCAGTGACACACTTCCTCCAACAATGTCACACGCTATTTCAGTAAAGACACATTTTCTAATCCTAATCCTGTCAAATAGAACTACTTCCCTTGGTGTTATATGAGCCTAGGGGCAATTCTTATTCAAACCACCACAACTATAGTTTCTACAATGCAATCAGTGTTTGACAAATAATAGCTATTTAACAAGCACTGAATATTGAATGGAATAGGGAACAGAAGATCAGGGGTCTCTATGCTACATGATTAACAGTATTGGGCAAGTTTTGCTTGCATTCCATATAATTCTGGTGAGTTGTCTTTTAAATTTGATTTTGCATTTTTGTGAGGCTATGTTCATACTTTCTGAATTTTTCTCTCAATCCTGAGACCTATACTTCCGTGAAAGGCACACAGGCAGAGCTCTAGGGAAGTCTTTAAACTATAATTGTTATAATGGTAATGAGATTTTTTGGGAAAAGCAGTTAGTACCCAACCCATTGTGAACTATTAAATGGGTGTATTAGCAAAAATTTTTGTTGCTGTTGCAAAATATTTGACAAAAGCAACTTAAGGAATAGTAAGAAAGACCTTACTATTTAGTTGGCCTTTTGAGGGTACACTGCACCAGGATAGGGAAGTAACCAGCAGGAGGTGGAGGCGGATGGTTACATTGTATCCACATCAGGAAGCAGAGACTAAATGTTGGTGCTCAGTTTGCGTTCACCTTACTCAGAACAGGACCACAGCTCAGAGAATGGTGCCCACTACAGTTAAGCTAGGTCCTTCCAGTTAAGTTAACCCAATACAGAAACTCCTTCACTGACCATACACAGAGGGTTGTCTCTTAGGTGATTCTAGATCTGGTCAAGTTGTTGACATTAAACATCACACAGGGTTACGGCATTCTGAATAGCACATGTTGTAAATGGGCAAAATAGGATAGCCTATTGAGGTTTGGTCTCTTGATATATATTGTAATGTTAAATACTGGCCCCCAAGGTCTGGTGGCTCTCAGGAACAAGGAGATCCTCACATAAACCAAGTGATGCTGTGTAACTGTTGTAGCCCCCGAATTACTGATTCTAACTCTCTGTGGTTAATTGCCCTGCTTCTTGGAAGCCTCACCAAAGAGACTCCAGTGTTGTAGACAGACAGTTTGCCTCTGCATATTTTGCCGCAGAAGCTCTGTCCCTTCTGTGGCAAGCATGCAGGCAGCTGGTTTCTGCACTGTGTCCCCCTGCAGCAAGCCCAGGGCTCCCTCCCCCTCTCTAAACACCCAGAGGAGCCAGATGCTAGCTTGAGATAGCCTCCCTGCCTCTGTGAATCTAGCCCTTCCCTCTGAGAGCTCTCCAGGTGCCTGCCCTTGAAACCTTAGAGAAATAACAAACTCAAAGAAGATTAAGGCCCTACGTTTAAATCATGGAGAAAAAGTAATCAGAGGTCACAGACAGTTATGGCCAACCCTAAAATTAGTCCCTGATAACCCCACAACATACACCCATTAATCCCTCTCCCAGCTTCAGTTCTGTCCCACCAAATGATTACAGCCTTCCACTCCCCTTTTCCCAAAGCATTCAGGGGATTCTTAGCTATACTGTATATAAACCCAATGTTTTACCCACTCAGCACCACATGCCAGCATTTAACCCGTGAGTGTGGGGCATGTGATCCGAGTCAAGACTTGAAAACACTAAAAAGACTCTTTTGCAAGTTGCAGCGGACTTCGCAATTCTTGGGCTCATCTGGATTTCCCATGGACTCAGGGCATAACATAACCCTGCTCCCCAAGTTATCTCTAATTGGTCAATAAAGATGCCCAAAGCTGGGCAGAAGAGAGGTAGGTAGGACTTCAGTTCCCAGGCTTGGAGTCTGAGGCAGAACCACTATGAGAAAGAGAAGGTGGAGAGAGAAGATGCCATGTGGTAAGGGATCCTAAGAACTGCCCATGAGGGCTTGCCAGTTGGAATAAGTAGCCCAAGCCAAACATGGCAAGTCATATCTTGGGGTTATTTACAGGGAAGTAGACATAGAGGCTTGATAGCTGCCCAGCACTAGTGCTGTTAAAGCTTATTGTAAATATGAAAGTATTGTGTCTTTTATGTGGGAACTAAGGCAGGTTAGAAACCCCCAATTAATATTAATATTTGCAACAATACATTTTAAGTCACTGGTGAAGCATTAGAAATGCATCAGTAAGCTCACGTTTTTAAAAAGCAAATTTGTAGTAACCATCCATTATCTGATGTCACAAAATATCCAAGAAACTGAGCTATGCAGAGAACCATAAAAGTTCTGGTCAACAGAGTGAGCTCTAGGACAGCCAGGGCTACACAGAGAAACCCTGTCTCAAAAAAAACCAAAACAAACCAAAACAAAAAAGTTCTCTTGTACTCACTGATATGTGGATACTAGCCCAGAAGCCTAGACTACACAGGATACAACTTACTAAACACATGAATCTCAAGAAGAATGAAGTTCAAAATGTGGTCTCAGTGCCCCTTCCTAGAACCAAGAACAAAGCGCACACTGAAGGAGTTACAGAGATCATGTGTGAAGCTGAATCAAAAGGATGGACCAACCAGTGANAAAATATCTAATAAAGAGAGGAAAGAAAAAAAAAAAACCTTAGCGCTTTGTGGCAGTGGCAACGACTGCCCCTTCAAAGGCACTTCGGGAAGTTTTTAAGACTCTGGTGCCTATGTTCTGCTACCCATGCCCCACAGAGAGGTGATGCTGAAATCTCCTGGGTGAATATAATTGGCTGTCTTGCTTTGAAATAGGAACTGTCTCTCATAGAGAGCACTTTGTTTAGCTTCCTTCCATTGCTACATAGTTTCGGGCTTCTGTATCACTTCAGGTAGGGAATAGTTGCATCTTTCCCCAGTTAAGTTTCTGGCTGGCAGTCCTGTGGTTGGTTGTGAGATAATAACCTCCCTTCCTTCCTCAGCACATCATGCTTGTGCAGCGCCAGATGTCTGTGACAGAAGAGGATCTGGAAGAATTCCAGCTTGCTCTGAAGCACTATGTGGAGAGCGCTTCAGCTCAAAGTGGATGCCTGCGGTGAGTGTTCATATGCAAGCCAGCCCCTCCACCACCACCAGCCTTACACTCTTGGCAAAGTGGGAGGTTTGATGAGGTTCCAGAGCATTCTTCAATATAATACTTGAGGTTCTAGCTAGAGCAATAAGACAAAGGAGATCAAGGGGATACAAATTGGAAAAGAAGAACTCGAAAGTATCACTATTTGAAGATAATATGATAGTATATACACAAGTGACCCCTAAAACTTCAACCAGAGAAATTCTCCAGCTGATAAACACCTTCAGCAAAGTGGCTGGACACAAAATTAACTCAGAAAAACCAGTAGCCTTCCTTTATATAGGCATTTTCAAATCCTCATGTTAAATTCTGCGGAGCCATCCAGCCATCTAGGTTATGACATTTGCAGAGTTTAGCAGGATATTTTCTGTTTGATCCTTGAACCAGAGCTGATTTAATCATTTGGTACACCAAGGGAAATACAATGGAAATAAACTGTGAATGAGAAAGGTTTCAAATAGATTGAAATCTCCCCCTTCTGCACACAGCAACCAGCACTCATTGAAAATCATCTTTGTAGAGAAGAAGGCTTTCACTCATGGGGGCCTGGCCTTGATTGCCCTGTTGACTAATGACCATTTCCGCCATTGTGGGAATAGAAGGGCTCTCCAAAATTATGCTCTCAGACCTTGGTTATTTCACAGAAGCAGCGGCAGCATTTATTTTCTCTCCTCACTTCAGAGCTTCCTCTCAGCTGTTATGTAAAGAGTAATAGAATATGCTAAACTGCATCTGTAGTTTCTCGATACGACTGGTCCAGTAAATCAGCATGTGCATCGTTTTCCACAAACAATGGTAGAATTCCTGTCATGGGAACTCTGCAGTGCCCCTCCAAGGAATATCCTGTCAGACGCTAGCTCTTAGTCTAGACTTTATGCTTACCCTGCCTTCAGACACGGAAACCCATATGTACAATCATCTGTCAATAATCCAGCAGTATCTATTCCTTCTTAACATGCCTCAGACCTGGCCAGGCTGCTCCATAAATATCCACTCAGCTGTTCTCTCATGCTCTGTCAGAAATCCACAGCACAGGCCCAAACTCGCCTGTGTTCAGAAAACTTCCACATCATCTACCCCTTCCTGTGAAGTTATTTCAACTGCATTCCCTAATGGTCTTTAAACACTAGCAGATGTGTGTTTGTGTGCTGTACAACTGTCTGAAAAAAAAAACCCACATGCATTATGTCTCTGTTTTGCTCTTCTTCCTGGTGGTTAATTAATTTTTTATTTATGGTGAAACCTACCTATCAGGTCTTAGAAAAAAAAAGCTAGAATTAAACAGGAATTAAAGCCAGGGATACACAGCTTTGTGCCTTGGGCAATCTCACTAACTGTAAACCTCACTTTTCATCATCAAGAACCTCATAGAAGCAGATATGCTCACACAGGCCTGTGGTCCCAACTACTTGAGACAGGAAGATTATGAGCTGAGGCATTGCAAAGGTGACAGAATGAGTTTAAGTCCAACCTGGGCAATTTTAGTGAGACCTTCTCTCAAACACAGAAAGTATTATGAATGTACCTCAGAGGTAGAACACTTGACTAACATGTATAAGCCCCTGCATTCAATCCCTAGTAAACATACACACACACACACAGTCTCATGAAATGTTTATATGTAATGTTTATGTGTGAACTACCCAACATAGTATCTTCTATCCACGGAGAACTGAAATGTGTGCTGGAGTCACCAATGCCTTCTTCCTGGCTGCCCTCCCATCTCTGCAGTATGGGCATCATTAACTCCTCACAACCTCCCAGTGTGGCCTTTGTAACAGACACTAGGAAATGTTGCACTTCCTTGATTGCTATTTTACTTTGTATCAGGATCATAAGAGCACAAATAAAAGCATTTCACTCTTGGAAGAATTAGAGATTTGCCAAGGCAGGGGTGTGTGTAGTTTTTCAAAGTCTACTCGTTTAAAAATAAAACTGCTTCGAAAATACAGATAGGCACCTATGCAATTGAAGAAGGTTGAACTCAGTAAATGCTTTTGAACTGACAAAGATAGAAAGAAGAAAAGTCTGTGCCAAACTCTCATGCTGGCTAGATGTTTTATATTCATTAAAAAGGTACTAAAGTTTTTAAGATTCTGAAACACTATTTTCAAATGCTGTGGAACCTGGGTGTGAATAGCCCCAGAGAGAAGGAACCTGCTGTGGGTGGGTCAGAGAGTTAGTAGATCTGTGATGCTTGGTGCAAACCATGCAGAATCAGGAAGAACTGTTCCTGCTGTGCACGGAGGCGAGGAGAGAGGCGAGGAGAGAAACCGGTTCCTGAAGGATAGACGCGCAGCCTTGCCTTTTCCTTCAAGCACCGCTGTGTTTCTTAGTGGTTCTTCATGCACTTCATGCAGATTCTTCGGCTAATTTCTTTTGCAGGGGTTGACAGTTTGTATCCAGATGTAATGAGTATCAGAAAATGACCACATGGGTGGAACACCCGTGTAAGAGCCATCACCCATTTAATTCAGTTTTTCAGATGTACAAGTTAATCAGTTCTGTTCTCTGTGTGTTGTTGAATCATCAAACACCACTAATGTCAGCCATTGTGATCCCGTGTACCCTCCACAGCTGCCTAGTGCTGAGTTGGTGACGTGCCATGAATTAGCAAGGATTCATCTCCCACAATGCTTAGCTAAGCCTCACCACACAAGAGACAGAGTGCTGCCATGGGGGGAAGCCTTAGAAGATTAGCAATTTTGCATCAATTTCCTTATTTAGTTTTCACGGGAACCATTACAGGCATATATTGCACCCAGCCTAGACAAAAAAAAAAAAAAAAATGCTCCAGTGCATTAAAAAACTTGCTCAAGATTCACTCAAAACTGCATGTTTAATCTTTCTCATCAGTATTTAAAAATAGTTGAATTAAAGATTCTTGAACTCTTTGTGACTAACTGTGGGTGGAGTACAAACACAAGATCCTTCCAGTTCCAGTCATATCGGTAATAATCTTGTTAAACTCAGGCAACTGTATTAGAACTTGCTCTGAGTATTCACCAAGAAAGTGGAAGTCTGAGGACAGACAGAGGCTGGGTCAGTTCTGTCTTTAAAGATTGGCTAACAAGGTGGCTCAGGCTGTCAAGGTGTTTGCTATCAAGCCCAGTGACCTGAGTTCAATGAGATCTATGTGAGGAAAGAAGAGAACTGACTTCCACACACCCATCCTGGTGTGCACACTGGTACACACACACACACACACACACACAATTGGAGACAAACTCAGGCAGATCATTCATGTGAGATGCTATATAATGATATATCATTATTAGCTGCTCACTTTCTGTGCAGTTACAAATGTTCAGCAGATTTTGTAAGAGAGCCAGCAGTGGGATAAATGGAATACACAATGTGCTCTTAGAATAGTCTTAGAAAGTGTGCCACCTTCAACCCATTACTCAATCTCATTTTACCCCTCTGTGAAATGGCTCTGCCTTCAATGGTTTTTATGATCAAACATTAGAAACAGAATCCTTACTCATTAAGGTAGTGAGCAAATCATATCATATTCTTGTCCTAAAATTCTACATTTTTTTTTCATTAGAACTAAGTGATCTCTGAGGCTCTCAGCTGCAAAGTTCTTTTGGATATATTCATATTACCAACGCCAGGGGCCTAGGAACCATGTCTGGATTATATTCTAAGATCTTGAGATACACTTAAGAAGTAGTGGGGTGCACTGAAGTGTTATTAATCACCAATCTGTACGGATAAGATAAAATATGGTAACCAAACCCAGATCTCTGTTTGTAGAAATGTGGAGTGTCTCTCCTGTTACGTCTTTTTCCCACTGGTTTTGCCCTGGGGTGGGGGATAAGCAGGGTAGGCACTCAGAGAAGGAAGGAGGCCAAGAGTAAGAGGGCCTACTCTCCTTTTCTCATAGAGCCATTTCCCAGAGGGGTAAAATGAGATTGAGTAATGGGTTAAAGGTGGCATACCTTTTTTGTTGTTGTTTTGTTTTGTTGTTTTGTTTTGTTTTTTTTTTCGAGACAGGGTTTCTCTGTATAGCCCTGGCTGTCTTGGAACTCACTTTGTAGACCAGGTTGGCTTCGAAATCAGCCTGCCTCTGCCTCCTGAGTGCTGGGATTAAAGGCGTGCGCCACCACGCCTGGCCTGGGTGGCACACTTGATGAGAGGTAGTTAAGACATTTTTTACCCCATCACCCCATGGTATCCTTCCTACCTAATCCTCTACCTCAATCTTTCACAAGCTTGGGCATTGTGCTGATGTGAATTTTACTGAGAGGGCAAGGCTGAGGATCAAACACCTACTACATGAGTGCTCTACCAGTGACATATGTCTTCAGTGTCTGATTGTTTGAGGGATACCACACCAAGGCTAGACTCAAACCAAGGTCCTCCTCCTGCATTTGTCTTTCAAATGCTGGAGTTACTAAGCGTATAGGCCTTTCTGTGCTAGTCCAGAAAATGTAATGTTTTTATAGCACAATTACTGGGTTTTTAATATAATGAGTAATATCAATAACTAGTTTGCAAGAAGCAATTAATGATGGCCTGAAACACTGGGGTGGGTGTTTTAATCTTTATCCTAAATAGAGTTGAAATGTGCCCGATATACTGTAAGGTTATATTTGAACATAAGGGACACCTTCAAGACACTAAATAAGCTATCAGTTCTCTTCCCAGATAAACATATATATGCACAGTAGTTTGCAGGTCACTTTGGAGGTTTATGGGAAAAGTCACAAAGCTTTCTGTGAACTCCTGGGGTAAGAAAATTACAAACTCTCTGTTGTACTAAACTATTATCATGTAACAAATATTTATTCAGAAAAATCTTAAGTTGAACTGATAACATTAGCACATCATGCCTAAGGGACCAAATTATATATATATTTTTAAAAACTGTACAAGGATAAAATAAACGAAATATCTTTTATGCATACTCCACACTGCCATGAGTAGGATCTTTTAAAACAAAAATAGATTAAAATTCCTTTTGTGCTTCTCAGCCATTCAATATTCCTCAGTTGAAACTTCTTTGTTTAACTCTGTGCCCCACTTTTTAATGGGGATATTTGATTTTCTGGTGTCCACCTTCTTGAGTTCTTTATATATATTGGATATCAGTCCCCTATCTGATTTAGGATTGGTGAAGATCCTTTCCCAGTCCGTTGGTGGCCCTTTTGTCCTGTTGACAATATCTTTTGTCTTACAGAAGCTTTGCAACTTTANGTTGGCCATCAGTGGGAAGAGAGGCCCCTTGGTTATGCAGACTTTATTTGCCCCAATACAGGGGAACGCCGGGGCCAGGGGGTGGGAGCGGGTGGGTAGGGTAGCAGGGCCGGGAGGGGGGAGGATATAGGGAACTTTCTGGATAACACTTGAAATGTAAATGAAGAAAATATCTAATAAAAGTTGAAAAAAAAAATTCCTTTTGTGAAGTTACTGCCACCTGGTGGTCACAAATAGGTAACTCCTAAATCTGCATTAATTTCATTGATAGAGCCTTAAGTATACTTTGAAACATTAGACTAAGAAAGATGTCATTAAGAATCGAGTTTTACATGCACCTCAGGTCTGTTTCTTCTTACACATGCTCATGACCCCCATGACCATGTGCCTCTGGCCCACTGTTCTGATGTTGATGGGAATCTTCCTCATCTTGCTTGTTTAACTTTTCTCAAGGTTTTACCTGACTGCTGCCCTCTCCTACACTCTACGCTGCCGTGAGCAGGATATTTTTAAAAACAAAGAATTTTTAGTAAATTTTGGCAGATGTTTAGTAACATTTTTAAATGGGGGCTGGAGACGTGCTCAGTGGTTAAGTTCACTAGCTGCTCTTCTAGAGGACCCAGGTTGGATTTGAAATATCCACATGGTGGCTCACAACTATTATCCTAATTTCAGGGGAATATGATATGCTTTTCTGACCTCCATGGGCACCATGAATGAAAATGGTACACAGATATATACAAAACACAAAATACACAACTAGGAACTTTGAATAAGTGTTCAAAGATATTAATCTAAAATTTTATGCCAAAATAGATACCCTGAGCTATTCAGTTCTTGATAAAGCCATTTGCAATTCTTCCTGGCTTAGGCTACTTTGTTTTCTATACATATAGGTAACATTGTTGCATACTACATATACAAATTAGAAATTTTGGTTGTGTGAGTGCAATGTGTCATGGGTATGTGTGTCAGGGAATGTGTGGGCACACATGTACACCCTGGAGGCCTGAGGCTGCTGGAAGTCTTCCTTGGTTAGTCTCCACATTATTCATTGAGGCAAACTTAGACAACTTGCCATGAAGATCTCTCAAGTTGGTATTTATGCTTTTCCCAGAGTCATCTCCCCTACTCCTCCATTTGCTTCTCTAACTTCCAGGGCTCAATCATGCCTTTTCTATTTCAGTATCTCTATACAGAAGCTTTCAAATGAATCTCGCTACATGATTTATGAGTTCTGGGAGAATAGCAGTGTGTGGAACCGGTAAGTTCCGAGGAAAAATTTGTTTTCTGAGTGTGAGTGTGGCAATGTACACAATGAAGTGTTTAGACTGTTGGAAAAACTTCATTTGGTGCTAGAGATGAACCAAGGGCTTGAGCATACTGAGTAAGCTCTCCATCGCTGTTACATCCCAGCTGCCCTGTAAGTTTATGCTCTGAAACAAAGTCCATTCAGTTGCCCAGGATGATCTTGCACTTACTCTATAACCCAGTCAGGTCTTGAATTTGAAATGCTTTTGCTTCATCCAGGAGTAGCCAGAAATCCAGACCTGTACCACCAGGTCTGAGGTGTTTACTTCATCTTAAAACTTGCCTTCCTTGTTACACTGAATCCTACAGTTGTCAGAATTTATTTCATATTGATCCCACCTTGAGTATTTGCATTTTACTGATGCTCTTGAACAAGTGTGGTGGTTTGAATAAATACCCACCCTGTAGACTTATGGTTTGAATGCTTGGATCATAGGAGTGGCACTATTCAGGGATGTGGTGTTGGAGAAAGTGTGTCACTATAGGGGCACACTTCTTTATGAACTATATCATTTTGCTCTGTGAATATCATTTAAATTTAAACTATACACAGTGGCCAATATGCTTTTTTTGTTTTTGGGGTTTTTTTTTTTGTTGTTGTTGTTTTTTTGGTTTTTCGAGACAGGGTTTCTCTTTATAGCTCTGGCTGTCCTGGAACTCACTTTGTAGACCAGGCTGGCCTCGAACTCAGAAATCCGCCTGCCTCTGCCTCCCGAGTGCTGGGATTAAAGGCGTGTGCCACCACGTCTGGCTGCCAATATGCTTTTAATGTCCTTAAAATATTACAAAAAATTACAAAAAGGAATAAAAGACATTGGGAAAATTTACAAACCAAATTTGAGAGGAAAATGTAAAAAAAAATTTGATAAAGTGTGGAAAATCATGCTATCTTTTAAAAAATAAAAAAAGGTGGCAAAAAGCACAGCACTTAGCGCGTTCTCCAGGGCAGTGGCAGGAGCTAGCATAGTTCAAATTGAAGGCAGGGGGTAGTTTATAGTATTTTGGACTTAGATTGTTTCATGATCTCCCACACTTTAATCAATGGTGTTTTCTTTCCTGTTCCTTTGACAATTTGGAGAGAGGAAGAAATTTGTTACTGTCTTTTGTCCTTAGTGACTATGTTTCTAGCTACAATAAACCTAATACTGGTAGCTAGTTGGTCATCACAATTTTAGCAAAATTTAAGTGTAACTAAACTCATATACTTAAAAGTATTCTAGTGCTGTACTATGGTACAATCTAGTAAATTTACTAACAAATATGCAATTTTAAATATGACATGAAGGAATTTTTTATTCTATTACATAAACAGTTCCTGGTGATTTTAGGTAGTACAGAAAATATATCTCTCAGTATCAGTGTTTGGGAGTGTTAAATATAAAGGTAAGAGAAGTCTGGGAAGTTCACCTGATTCTTATTTCACCTTACATTGTTTTTTGTGGCTTCCAGGGGCAGTCCAGGGATGCAGCAGTGCTCGCCTAGTGATAAATAATTGACACCTACTGTGCAGTAATGAAGACACAGTGCCAACCGTAGCACTTCAGGCAGAAACCCTGACAGCAACTCCAAGCATTCTGGCCTTTTAAAATGTAGTTTAAATCCCATCTCACTCTCCAATCATGGAAAATTTACAGTTCCTGTTGGTAGATGTCCTGTTCCTTACATATGAACATATCAAGTTGCTTTCATTTGTCCATTTCTCCTGGGATTTAGCCTACCTCCCAATGTAGCATGTCATATATGCTTATCCTAAATGCCTTTCATTTAAATTTTTCCTGACAATTACTACTCTTTAGGTTCTATTAAACTTAAATAAGCATCAAGAGCAGACTATATCTGGGCATTTAGTTCAAACCACTCCA
Source organism: Mus minutoides (assembly GCA_902729485.2). NCBI lineage: Eukaryota > Metazoa > Chordata > Mammalia > Rodentia > Muridae > Mus > Mus minutoides. The sequence goes on from LR750016.1 coordinate 749,850, forward strand.
AATCTTGACATCCAGGTTGGATTTTATCTCTGCTGTACACTACCTAGGAAGGTTTTAAAAACGCACAGCTTTAACCTGTAATCATTTTGCAGCCACCTCCAGACGAACTACAGCAAGACGTTCCAAAGAAGCAACGTGGATTTCTTGGAAACTCCAGAGCTCACATCTACTATGCTAGTTCCTGGTAACTATCCTGGAGCGTGCTCCATGCTTCTACGTGCTTTGCTGACGCCACTGCCCTGTCTTATAAGAAAGCATGATCTCCCACACTTTATCAGTGCTGTTTTCTGTCCTGTTCCTTCATTTTCAATTTGAGGAGGGAAAAGAAATATTTTATTATCTGTTGTCCTGAATGAGTTTTTGTTTGTAGCTACATTAAACCAGTGTTAGTAGTTCGTTAGTCACCACAACTTTAGTAACATCTAAGTCAACCCATATACATAAAAAATTATTCAAATGCTTTCCTATTACAATGTAGTATGCTGAATGCAATTTGAAATAAGTGACCATAGGGTGGAGGTTAGAATTGTTAGAAAAGTTCACTATAATAGTTATGAAAATGATGTTTGTAAGTGGGAGAAAGAACAAGAGGAGACATGTTTGGAATGAAATTGTCTTAAAAATCTGGGAAAAGCTTAAGATTACTGAGAAAGTTCACTTGCTCCCTACCCACTGATTAAGTTACTAACTATGCATATATTTATTGAGTACTGTTGTGAACTTGACCGTGGGGTTCCTGGGATACTTAAGCGAGTTATTGGCACTGCTGGGATCCTCTTCATTTTGCTCGGAGCTAACTAACTACAGAATAAAAACATAGTCTCTAAGGATAAAGGCTGTCTATCCAGTTTAAAATATATGTACATATGTCTATATGTTTTTATTTGTGTGTGGAAATATATACATATTTACAAAAAGCACAATTTACATAAAATAAAACACAGTTTAAAGCACAAAATAGTTATCACTAGAGGCAACACATGTTTTATAGACTTAAAGAAGTTACCTTCTCAACTTGATGGTGGAGAGTATTTTAGTTAGATATATGAACAAAAATTTTGAGCTCCTGGAGTTTTTTTTAAATGGATAACAACATGGTCCAATCAGTAATAACTGACAGCTGGAACAAAACTAGTCATCATGGAGTGGTAACTGACCAAGCAGGACAATGACCCAGGCCAGGGAAGAAAAGAGCCCACACCAGGATCCTGCTGGCATCCCAACTGCAGAACCACAGTAAGAGGAATTCTGAATGGGGACATGTACAGATAAGAACTGAGAATCTGAGAGTTTCTAAAATCGGAAAATGGCAGCTATGATGTTTAGAAAAACAAAAGTAAGATATATTTCAAGTAAGTCAAATACCATTCAGACATAAGCATAGAAACCAGCTAAAGTATATCCCTTTGAAACTTTAAATTCAAAAATCAAATGATGCATGCTGGAATACAGCAATGCAGGCCCATCAACTGTCGGACACCATACAGAAAACAGGTGTGTAAAGTGCTCGGCTAAGAAGCCAGAGTATCCTTGCCGTGGAGGGAAGAAGGTCCCAGTGCAAGCAGTCAGCAACTTTGCAGCTCAACCCAAAGGATGGACCCTGCAGCTGCCAGGGATCCATCCCACAATCAGTCACCAAACATAGACACTATATCATATGCCAGCAAGATGGTGCTGAAAGGGCCCAGATATAGCGGTCTCGGGGGAAAATATACCAATGCCTGGCAAACATGGAGGTGGAAGCTCACGGTCAGCTATTAGATGGAACACAGGGTTCCCAAGGAAGAAGGAGCTAGAGAAAGTACCCAAGGAGCTGAAGGGGTCTTCAACCCTATAGGTGGAAGAATAACCATGAACTAACTAGTACCCCCTGAGCTCGTGTCTCTAGCTGCATATATAGAAGAGGATGGCCTAGTTGGCCATCAGTGGGAAGAGAGGCCCCTTGGTTATGCAGACTTTATATGCCCCAATACAGGGGAACGCTGGGGCCAAGGGGTGGGAGTGGGTGGGTAGGGGAACAGGGCCGGGAGGGGGGAGGATATAGGGAACTTTCTGGATAACACTTGAAATGTAAATGAAGAAAATATCTAATAAAAGTTGAAAAAAACAAAACAAAACAAAACTAAACAAAACAACAACAACAAAAAAAACAAAGCTGACTCCTTACCACCTGCGCTTTACCAAGACCTGCCAGGAGTGGTGCTGCTTTGCCATTGGTATGCTTGGGTATTTATATTCACTGGAGAACACATTTCTAGTGTTTAAACTTATTAAGAATATTTATAATACATCCATTTGCTTAGGCTGAAACAGGTATAGAAAGGCATTATGTTGTTTCCTAACAACTGCTAAGATTAGGTAGATTGCAACATCAAAGTGTTTATAATCTTGTTACAAAAATGAATATATTATATATATTCATATATTATAAAGTCTTAGACAACAAAGTACAAAAACCCACAGTATAATTACTCAGAAATAACTCATTATCTCAAAGCACCTAAAATTTAAAATGAGAAAAACAATTCTGTAGACTGAAGATAAAGGGATAAATGGTCTCTACAGTTTGGACTTTTTCCGCCCTAAAACCACTTTTTTTTTTTCTCCTTTCAGCTTCCTGGTGGATCCTGAACAACAATTAGCTGTCCCTACACAATGTCTTTATTGTTCCAAGTGTAAGTGTTCTTATCTGAATGTAAACTAGAAAGTTCTCTGTGGTTGTCAATCAGCTGCATACTTTGTTCACTGTGTTGTTAGCACACTCTTTTAAAGTGTATTCTGCAAAGTTGTTACTCTTGATATCTGATGGGAATTGATCTACTACATTGTAATCAATCATTATAATATATCCATCCAAGTGTCTAAATATATGAAAATGGTATATAAATAAAGTAACAAAATGTGATAATTGTGGTAAAATTGCTAAGTGAGAACTTCAAAAACATAGGCCAGGGTTTGTAAACTGGCATATGCTCTGTAGCAGTGGTTCTCAACCTTCCAATTGCTGCGACCCTTTAATACTTTCCTCATATTGTGACAACCCCAACTATAAAATTATTTCATTGCTACTTCATAACTGTGATTTTGCTACTGTTATGAATCATAATGTAAATATCTGATATGCAGAATATCTGATATGCTACCCCCAAAGAAGTTGCAACCCACACATTGAAACCCACTGCTCTAAAGGATTACATCTGTGCTTTGTGACTTTTTACAGTGACACATTTTTCTGTGAGAGAAACATTCTTTTTCCATATGGTCCTCCAACTATTCGCTCTATAATTCCTTTAATATTAACATAAATGCATAAAACAGCCTAGGCTATAGCCTGTAGAAGCTCTGTCTATGTCTCATGTTGTAAACTGGTATTTTACAAGTGAACAATCTATAGTAACTTAGGGCATTTACTAATGTAAAACCTTTATTTGTAAGTATTATAATTCTCATATATAAGCTAGTCATTAATGAACAAAGAGAAGATCTTTACTTTGAGGAAATTAAAGTTTATGTCAGAAGGCTTTGGTATGCAACCAATATAAATAACTAATCTTTTAAAAAATGAGCACTTGAATTTAAGTGAAGATTTTTAAATTCAGTACTTTAAATAGAGTAGAACTTACACTCAAATGAATAAAGAAATTAAAACAAGCACAAACGTTTACAACTGAATACACCTATTTTGTAAGCTTTCCTAAGGCAACTAAGATAAACTATCCACTACTTATCTACTACTTATTCTTATCTACTCTTCCCTAGAGGTTCTGCTTATATACTGTGCTACAAAAATACACATACAACTACTATCATGTGATGCTCTCATACAAATGCCTATAAAACTCTGAGTCTTAAGGGAAAATATATGTAAAATATTATGGTTTTTTTTTAACAGTTGGAATACCTAGGGAAATAGAGAGCTTGAATGAAAATTTCATTTCGTAACTATGAGATGAGAATACCATCTCAAAGTACTTTATGGAATAGTTTTGTATTTTCAATCCTCATAAATCGATGTAAAATTTCATAGCTGTTAGACACTAGCAATTTTTACACGCACACATGCACTGCATTCCGATGGCAAGGGGACAAGCAGTGTGAAGCAGCGATTGCCTCGGCTCTTCTGTCACAGGTGTGTAGGACAAGACATCGCTGGAGTTATCTGAGACTTCCTGTTCATTGTGGGAAAGTGAAGGGGACAGCAGAGCTCTCCTACAGCAGAGGGGACCGACTGTGGTCTCTGTGATAAGCTCTGAAACGCAGGGGACTGTAATTACATATACTTCTGGAAAATCCTGGGATAAATGATTTCACAATACAGATTACAACCAATCACAAAGCTGTCTTAACTGGTTCATTTTAGTTTTTCAAAGTAGGAGTTAGTCTACTGAAAAGTAGAGTAGTCTAACTGAAAAGGGGGCTCTGCCCAGAAACAGAGTTTGCAGAAAATCCCTCTGTTTACAAATTTGAATGAGGTTTGCAAATATATTAAAGTAGAATCAAAAGGACCTGAGAAAAAAAAGCAAATAATTAACTTGTTAAACTCTTCTAATTCTGATCTCAGATATTATGCAGATATGTATGGTTTAAGTGTGTGTGTGCTTTGTATGAAAGTTCATACAATACTGGATCCTATGACTAAAAGGAAAGTAGTGGGGGTAACACACACACAATTACACAACAATAGCGCTATAGAATGTCTCATTTTCAAACACACAACAAATTTCTTCTTAATGAAGGGGTATTTTTCCCTATTAAAAAACAATCCTTTCTCTGAGGATCCAAGTAGTGAACAAGAATCTACTGAAAGGCCAAGCCGGGACATCTACTGTGGACTAATGTTAGAATCTGGACAAGCATCCCCAAAGCAGCAAACAAGAGGCACTGCTTTTACAACTTCACATTCAGGAAGAGACGACATTTCTGATGAACTGTGGCCTTGAATGACTTTCTCGTGATCCCAGGACACAAATGAGTAGAAGTAGTGAACTTATATTTACTTACCTTTCTGTCTGCAGTATTTCTGACACATTATATGCAGTTTATTTCATTAAACCCCTAAGAATTAAAAACTTAAGCCTCCAAATTCTTTATGAGGAATGACAGAACCAAAACTTAATTTGCCTCAATTATTTGCAGCGTGAATTTTTCCTCTTTTGGAGTCAATTTCAATTTTATTTTCCCACTGTGTGACTCTCCATCATATAATCTGATGGAGAACATTAGGCAGCAGCTACTTTCCAGCTGTTCAAGAGTACCTTTCAATTAAGTTCCTTTTCAAATTGTTCACCACTGCTAGTAGGTGTGACCCTAAGGCCATATTGTTATTAAGAACCCAGTGAATCAATCATGTTTCTGAAAGTCTCCCCTACCCCTGCCATTGACCTCTATGCTTTGAATACCAGAATCATTCTGGGCTCTGCAGACATCATAATGTCCTGGTCAGGTGCTGATGTACAATCAGTGGGGGAAAAAACCAAGTGACTGACGTTAAGGGCAACAAACATTCTGTACCATATATACATCATAGCAAATAGTTTATATTTGAGAATCTTTACAGCTTACATTTCCATTCCATTATTACAAGTGGTGAAAAACAAGAATTGCAAGTAGCATGCAAATTATAATACAGTCTTCCCACTTCGCCAACAACATCCCAACTTTCGAGTGTTACTTCCCAATTTTTGCAGGAACTGCCTGCAAAGCTGAAACTGATTAGAAAAATTCTTTATACTTTAAAATATCTCTTTCTCCTTTTATGAGAAGCCAAATAGCCAAACATCAAAAGTAAAAATAAATTGAATCGTCACAGTCCGTTAGTTATTGTTACTAAGGTCCACTTCATTTGCAGGTGTCCAAAATATAAAATGAATAATTCTCTATCTTCAAATTCATTTGTTCTTAAAATGCTACTTAAAACTTTGGTTGTTTTCCTGTAATATAGAAGAAAGACAATTTATCAATTAGACTACCGTTTTCACAACTTAGCTTATTCAACCAAATGCTATGAATCTACTTCTATCTAAATGCATGTTACTATAGAAACTATTAAAGTGACTGGCACTATCAAATACATCGGTGTTTCAGTAAACCTGTGTAGTCCATTCTTAAAAATAGTAACTTGTATTCCAAGTCTGGTGTTCTATTCTTGTGGTTCCTAGTTTTATAAATGTTGTTAATGTATAAAGCAAAAGTAAGCAATTCTAATGTATGTTTACTCAAAAGAAGTTTGTCAAGCTTTTATTAGCAAAATAAAGTGTCAATGAATTATTTAAGCCTGAAATAAAAAGTGATCGTGCTTTATGTATAATTGAAATTTGTATTTATTCTTACAGACCAAGAAATTATATGTTCCCTTAGATCTTCAAACAAGTGAGAAAATTCAAGTATCTAATACCCCTTTCTTTGCCAAATATTTTTTAAAGTATCTTTAAACAATTGCACTTCCTAATTTAATTTCCAAAAACATGGCTCAGTGGGTGTCACCAATCCTGATGACCTGAGTGTGATTCCCAAGATCTATATGATGGAAAGAGTGACCCCTGCAATGCTATGTCTGACCTATATACATACGCAGTGTCCCCCATGCACCTACACACACACACACACACACACACACAATGTTTAACTGGATTAAGGCACCTAAGAAGTTTCAATTACAAAATATTGCTAGAAATAATCAATATAAATATTTTTACTTATAACCAAAGAAATATATTTCCTTACAATGGGGATTTGTATGTGTGTACCAACTAAAGTACTCATACACATGCATACAGGCCAAACGGGCATGCCAGGTATTCTGCTCTATGACTTCCTCCTTACTCTCTTGAGATAAGGTAGGTCACTGAACTTGGAACTGGTTGACAGTCAGCAAACCTCAAGGACCCTCTATTTCCTTATGCACCCACACCTAGCTTTTGATATGGGTTTTAGAGATTCATACTGAGGTCCCTCATGACTACAACTGCTCATGCCCAGCCCCATGCATGACAGCAGAAATGATATGGAATTTCAAGAGTTAAAAATTCCAAAATTGGGTCCTGTCAGCAAAATCTTGCTGGCATATGCAATAGTGTCTGCATTTGGTGGCCGATTATGGGATGGATCCCCGGGTGGGGCAGTCTCTGGATGGTCCTTAGTTCTGTCTCAGCTCCAAACTTTGTCTCTGTATCTCCTTCCATGGGTATTTTGTTCCCCATTCTAAAGAGGAACAAAGTATCCACACTTTGGTCTTCCTTCTTCTTATGTAGCAGAAGATGGCCTAGTCGGCCATCAATGAAATGCGAAAATCATATGCCCCAGTACAGGGGAATGCTAAGGCCAGGAAGCAGGAGTGGGTGGGTTGGGGAGTAAGGCAGGGGGAGGGTATAGGGGACTTTCGGGATAGCATTTGAAATGTAAATGAAGAAAATATCTAATAAAAATGGTTTTAAAAATTTTCAAAATTGGGAAAAGATAATATTTTATAGGCCAGAGTTGAACTTTTCTCAGCACACTGATGTTCCAAGTTTCATCTTAAAATTATCATTGCTTTTACCTAAAGAAAATAGTGATTTTGAAAACAATCAATCAAAAAATGCAAAGGTTAGGTTGTTATCTGCTTCCCTACCTAAGCCATATCAGTGGGATGATAATCTCTTATACCCTATAGCTTTTGCGCCTCCCAGGAGGGACCCAGGTGAGAATCTCGCACAAATACCCATGCCAGCTGGGACACCCACAGAACCCAGCTGACAAGGGACTACTCACCCTGCCAAACTCCACCTTCCTTCTGGTCCACTTCTCCACCAGAGCAGACCATCTGGTCCAATACCCTCCCACATTCTACAGCCAATCTGCCTCTCAGGAGGTCCACAGTAACCAGAGACACAGGAGGCCCACGCTAACCAGAGACAGCACTCCCTTCCTCCAAAGAAACCGGCTCTACCTGCTTCCAGTCAGACACACCCAGGCCAGTTAACACCAGGGATAATGAGATGGTCAGAGGCAAGTGCAAGATCATAAGAGATAGAACCCAATGCAACTTGGCACCATCAGAACCACCACAGCAAGCACTGGATACCCCAACACACCTGAAAAGCTAGATTCTTACCTAAAATCCCATCTCATGAAGATGATAGAGGACCTTAATAAGGGCATAAATAAATACCCTTAAAGAAATACAGAAGAACACAGGTAAACAGGTAGAAGCTTTTAGAGAGGAAACACATAAGTTCCTTAAAGAAATACAGGAAAACACAAGCAAATGGGTGAAAGAATTGAACAAAACCTTCCAGGATCAAAAAGAAAATAGAAACAATAAAGAAGTCACAAAGAAAAGCAACCCTGGAGATGAAAACCTCAGAAAGAGAACAGGAGTGACAGAAGCAAACATCACTGACAGAATACAAGAGATAGATGAGAGAATCTCAGGCAAAGAAGAAACCACAGAAGATAGTGGCATAACAGTCAAAAAAAAAAATACAATGTACAAAATGATCCTAAGCCAAAACATACAGGAAATTCAAGACACAATAGAAAGACCAAGCCTAAGAATAATACAAATAGAAGAGAGTGAAGATTCCCAATTCAAAGGGCCAGAAAACATCTTCAACAAAATCACAGAAGAAAATTTTCCTAACATAAAGATAGAGATGGCCATAAACATACAAGAAGTCTACAGAACAACAAATAGATTGGAAAAGAAAATCTTTCTGTCACATAATAATCAAAACACTAAATACAAGTAACAAAGAAAGATTATTAAAAGCTGTAAGGGAAAATGGTCAAGTTACATATAAAAACAGACCTATCAGTATTACACCAGATTTCTTAACAGAGACTCGAAAAACCAGAAGATCTTGGACAAATATCATGCAGGCCATAAGAGAATACAAATGCCAGCACAGGTACTATATCCAGCAAAACTCTCAATCATCATAGATAGAGAAACCAAAATATTCCATGACAAAACCAAATTTAAATAATATCTTTCCATAATACAGTCCTACAGACAACAATAGTAGAAAAACTCCAACACAAGGAGGAAAACTGCACCAAAGAAAAAACAAAAATCAATCTCAACAAACCCAAAAGAAGATAACCACACAAACATAATTCCATCTCCAACAACAAATAACAAGAAGAAACACTCACTAGTCTTTACTATCTCGCAACATCAATTGACTCAGTTCCCCAATAAAAAGACATAGGCTAACAGACTGGTTACATAAACAGGATCCAGCATTTTGCTGCATAGAGGAAACACACATCCATGACAAAAATAAGTACTACCTCAGAGTAAAAGACTGGAAAAAAAAATTTTCCAAGAAAATGGTCCCAAAATCCAAGCTGGAGTATAAATCCAAGCCATTCTAATATTCAATAAAATAGACTTTCAACCTATTTTTCAACTTTTCAAAATGAAAGAAAAGAAGAAAAAGAAAAGAAATTGGAGAGATCCTACTACTTGCACCTTAACAGCACATCTGAAAGCCCGAGAACAAAAAGAAACAAACACACCCATGAGGAGTAGACAGCAGGAAATAACCAAACTCATATAACACACCTTCATGTTAAAAGTCTTGGTAATATGTTCATAGCAGCCTTATTCATAATAGCCAGAAGCTGGAAAGAACCCAGATGTCCCTCAACAGAGGAATGGATACAAAAAATTTGGTATATTTACACAATGGAGTACTACTCAGCTATTAGAAACAATGAATATATGAAATTCCTAGGCAAATGGATGGATCTGGAGGATGTCATCCTGAGCGAGGNGATGGATATGAGGGGAGACAGCTAAAGGCGGAGAGTTCTCATTGAGGTGACAGAAATTTTTGAACTAATTATGGTAGTGCTTGCACATATCTGCAAATTAACACTGAAGTCGTTGACGTATCCGTCTAAGGGGCAAACCACCTCGTGTGTGAAATCATAATAAAACTGTTCAAATTGTTAAAAAAAAAAAAAAAAAAAGTCTTGGTAAGATCAGGAATTTAAGACACATACATAACATAATAAAAACAATACACAGCAAATGAAAAGCCAGCATCAAAATATATGGAGAGATATGTGAAGTAATCCCACTAAAATCAAGGACAAGACAAGGATGCTCATTCTCTCCCTATATACTCAATTTATACTCCAATTTATAACTTTCAACCAAAAGTTATCAAAAGAGATGGAGGAGGATACTTCACACTCATCAAAGAAAAAAATCAACCAAGATGATCTCTCAATTCTGAACATATATACCACAAATACAAAGGCACCTACATTTGTAAAAGTTACTAAAGCTCAAAGCACACATTGAACTTCACACAATAATAGTAGGAGACTTCAACACCCTACTCTCACCAATGGACAGACCATGGAAACAGAAAATAAACAGATACAGTGAGACTAACAGAACTTATGGACCTAATGGATTTAACAGATATATACAGAACATTCTACCCTAATAGAGAATATGCCTTCTTCTCAGCACCTCTTGGAACCTTCTCCAAAACTGACCATATAATCAGACATAAAACAAGCCTCAACAGATACACGAAGATAAGAATTAATTCCATGTATTCTATCAGACTAAGGGTGGCCTTCAATAACAACAAAAACAACAGAAAGCCCACATACTCATGAAAACTGAAGAACCTTCTACTCGATGATAACTTGGTCAGTGAAGAAATAAAGACTTTTTAGAATTTAATGAAAATGAAGGCACAGCATACCCAAACTTATGGAACACAGTGAAAGCAGTGATAAGAGAAAAATTCATAGAACTGATTGTCTTGAGGGGACAGAAGGGTTTTGGAGGGGAAACCAGGAAAGGGGATAACATTTAAAATGTAAATAAAGAAAATATCTAGTAAAAAAAAAATGAAAGAAAAGAAGAAAAAGAAAAGAAATTGGAGAGATCCTACTACTTGCACCTTAACAGCACATCTGAAAGCCCGAGAACAAAAAGAAACAAACACACCCATGAGGAGTAGACAGCAGGAAATAACCAAACTCATATAACACACCTTCATGTTAAAAGTCTTGGTAAGATCAGGAATTCAAGACACATACATAACATAATAAAAACAATACACAGCAAATGAAAAGCCAGCATCAAAATATATGGAGAGATATGTGAAGTAATCCCACTAAAATCAAGGACAAGACAAGGATGCTCATTCTCTCCCTATATACTCAATTTAGTGCTTGAAGTTCGATCTAGAGCAATTAGACACTGAAAGAAGGTCAAGTGGGATACAAATTGCAAAGAGGGAAGTCAAGGTATCACTATTTGCAGATGATTTGATAGTATACATAAGAGACCCCAAAAATTCCACCAGAGAATTCCTACAGCTGGTAAACAACTTTAGAAAAGTAGATGGATATTAAAATTAACTCAAACAAATCAGTGGACTTCCTCTACACAAAGGATAGATGGATTAAGAAAGAAATTAGAGAAACAACACCCTTCACAATAGTTACAAATAATATAAAAACATCTTGGTGTAACTCTAACCAAGCAAATGAAAGATCTGTATGAGAAGAACTTCAAGTCTCTAAAGAAAAATCAAATAAGACCTCAGAAGATGGAAAGATCTCTTGTTCTCATGGATTGGTGGGATTAACATAGTAAAAATGGCCATTTTTCCAAAAGCAATCTACAGATTCAATGCAATCCCTATCAAAATCCCAACCCAATTTCTTTACAGAGATAGGAAGTGTAATTCTCAACTTCATCTGGAATAACAAATAAGCCAGGATAGAGAAAACTATTCTCAACTTAAAGAACTTCTGGGCGATCGATCACCATCCCTGACCTCAAGCTGTACCACAGAGCAATAGTGAAAAAGACCACATGGTATTGGTACACATACAGACAGGTAGGTCAATGGAATAGAGTTGAAGACCTAGAAATAAACCCACACAACTATGCTCAATTGATCTTAACAAAGAAGAAACCATACAGTGGGAATTTTCAACAAATTGTGCTGGCCTAATTGGCAGTCTGCATGTAGAAGAATGCACATTGATCCATTTTAATCTCCGTGTACAAAGCTTAAGTCCAAATAGATCAAGGACCTCCACAAAAAACTAGATACTCTGAATCTAATAGAAGAGAAAGTGGAAAAGAGCCTTGAACACATCATTGGCACAGGAAAATTTTCCTTAACAGAACACTAATGGCTCAGGCTCTAGGATCAACAATTGATAAATGGGACCTCATAAAACTGAAAAGTTCTATAAGGCTAAGAACACTGTCAATAGGACAAAATGGCAACCAACAAACTGGGAAAAGATCTTTACCAACTGTACGTCTAATACAGGGCTAATATCCAATATAGACAAAGAACTCAAGATGTTAGACTCAAGAAAACCAAATAACCCAATTTAAAAATGGGTGCAATGAGTACAGAGCTAAAAATGAATTCTCAAATGAAGAATCTCAAATGTCCAAGATGCACCTAAAAAAAATATTCAACATCCTTAGTCATCAGGGATATGCAAATCAAAATGACCCTGAGATTCCACCTTACACCAGCCACAATGGCTAAGATAAAAAAAACTCAGGCATCAGCAGATGCTGGTTAAGATATGAAGGAAAAAGAATGCTCCTCCACTGCTGGTGGGATTTTGAGCTGTTACAAGCACTTTGGAAATCAATCCAGTGGATCCTCAGAAAATTGGAAATAGTTCTGCCTGAATTCCCAGTTATACCACTACTGGGCATATACCTAAGAGATGCTCTGATATATAACAAGGACATGTGCTCCATTATGCTCATAGCAGCCTTATTTATAATAGGGAGAAGCTGGGAACCACCCTGACATTCCTCAGAGGAAGAATGGGTACAGAAAATGTACATTTACACAATGGAGTACTACTCAGCTATTAAAAACAACTTCACAAATTTTGCAAGCAAATGGATGGAACTAGAAAGTATCATCCTGAGTGAGGTAACCCAAGGAGGAGGAGAAATGGGGTCAGGAACTGTAGGAAGGGGAGCCAGGAAGCGGGGACAATGACTGGAAAAAATAAAGGGAAAGATGCAGACTGAAAAAAAATGCCAAGGTTAGTAGAGACCAAAACGAACAGACATAAGTCACTGAATGCAGAATGACCGATAGGTACATTATTTGTGTTTTAATATGTTATTTAGTTTAATCCTAGCCACACAGAAATCATCATCCTTATCCTCAATTGCTAAATTAAGGTTCAAGATAAGTCACTGTCCAAGCTTGAAATAGCAATATACAGAGTAGAGCAACAACTTAAACTCGAGTATGATAGGAAAACCCATGTCCTTTCCATCCATCAAAATGTACTATATATTACTATGTGTGTATATATATATATATATATATATATATATATATATATATATATATATATATATATACTTTGATACACTTGGTGGTTTGGCATGGAAATATCAATGGCAAGGTAGCAAAATAAAAGATAACAGGAATATCCTGTATAAAAGACAAGCTGAGCAGAATCAAAGGCCAAACTCACATTTGTACAAGGTGTCAGGGTACTCTCCTTTCCTTAAATAGTGCTAGGATTACTAAATATCCACACAAAAACTAAAACAATTCCCACTTTATATGATGTTATAAAATAAATTCCGGGTAGATTATGGAAGTTAACTGAAAATTAAGATAGAACTTTTAGATTGCAGGATGTATTTTCATAATATTTCAGGAGAAGAGTTTTACATTCAGAAAATCAAAATGATTCTCTCCTATTTCTTGAGTACATTTAGATTTTTGTGCTTTTAGTAATGAAATGTTAACTGTTAAAGCATGGAAGACAAACACCTGAGCAGACTGCGTCTGCAGTAAGGAGGTGAGGAGACACCTGAGCAGACGTCTGCAGTAAGGAGGTGAGGAGACTCACTGGGCTCTGAAGTACAATGGGATGATCAGGCAGAAAGTCTGGCTTTTTTCTGCAGATGGAAACACTTGAAAGCTTCAACAAGAAATCTCTGCTGTATTTAATTCTCTCTGTAGGTATTAAAATTTAAACATAATTATAAAAAAATACTATTCCAGATAACTTTTTAACTCCATTTTTAGATGTTGGTAAACTGTCCACTATTTTATTAAAAGTCATGGAATATTTGCTGAAAAGATAGAAGAGAAAAAAAGATCATCAAATCTTCATTTCATGTGGAAAGAATAAAAGAAAAATTAGGTAATATAGGGGTTTACTCAAGTATAGCGAGGTGACTTAATATTATAAAGTATAACAGCATGACCAATAGATACTACTAATAGCTACTAGTAGATTCAGATCATTCCAAAATGCAACTACTATGAGCCAATCTAATCACAATAAATACTGCCACACTAACTCAAAATGTAATATGTTAGGTCAGAGGTTCTCAACCTGTGGGCCACAGCCCTGTTGGTGGTCACATGACTCTTTATGCAGTTGCATGAAAGATGTTTACATTATGATTTATACAGTATCAAAATTACAGTTATGAAATAGCAAGAAAATAATTTTATGGTCAGGGGTTACCACAACATGCGGAAATATATTAAAGGGTCTCAGCATTAGGAAGGTGGAGAACCACTGTACTAGGTGATAGTCAGGAGATCCAAGACAGGGTCCCATCTTTACAGCAACTAACTATTCAATTTCTCATAATTTCTCATCAGAAATCATCCAAAACTATCACCAGTGTTGGCAGTATGCTGACATTGATGGCAATGTTTTCAATATTCTAAAGAAATCTAAAGAATTGATGAACTCCTTACCAGTGCAGGGGAAACCCTAACATGCTCTAATAAAAGGAATTAAATGAATTTACCAGCAGATATGATCAACAAATGTTAAAAAGAGGTCATTCAAGTAGAAGAGAAATGATCCTAGCTGCAAACTTTCCTCTTCAAAATGGAAGATCAAAGGAAATGATAAAGCCAGCAAAGTACAGCAGATTCCTGCTATTTCCTCTACATGGCAATAAATAAAATATGTGTCACTGCTAAAGTACTAATATGCACTTGTGTGTTTCTAAGGTATAGGTATACAGGACAACCTGCACCTATATCCAGGAAATGTATCTTCACCACAGACTTGAAGTGGTACAATATTAAAAAACAAGTAAAAAGGTTGGATATTATAATCCCTAGATTATAACTAAAAAAGAAAAAGAAACTAGGAATCCATTAGAAAAATTAAAATGAAATAAAAAACACAAAACCATCTAAAAGTATATAAAAAATAAAATGAAATTTAAAAATCATCTATTATCAACAAAAACAAGTAATAAAATAATAGGCCTAAATCCAACTATAACTACACTCACTTTAAATGTGAATAGTCTAAAAAACAAGTAAACTTCTCTTATGAAGGGTCACCTAGAAAATATTTGAGAATCATGAAGTCATACAAGGTTACAATATTCAATTCTGCATCATAGCACAAAAGCACCAGAGGTAATACATAAATGAAAAGTACAGCTCTGTTTCAACCAATTTTGCTTTTAAAACAAGCATTTGACCCATAGGTCATAGTTTTCTGATGCCTTAGCCATGCATTGCATAAGTGGATTCAAGTTGACACTAGAAAAAAATACACTGTACTGCCTGCAAAGGACATATTAAACACAAATAATTGTATGGAAGGTGTATGTGTATGCATGTATATATATATATATATATATCACATACCAAGATTATCACATACCAAGATTAGGAATAAGGAAGCTGACATGGCTACCTTTTCAGACAAAGAGATAATTATCAATATGTTTTGCATAATACAAATTTTAAAAGACATGAAACGTTAACAGAAATAAATTCGAAAAATTAGACAACCATATCAAGTATTATAAAACCTTCCTTCCAAAACTAAGAAAATTAAACACAAAAAATAGCAACATTATTAAATATTTCATCTAACTAATTATATAAAGAAACACAAAACACTAGTTCATTTTTAATATACTTGGTATAATATACAGATAGCAACCATATACAGATCAAAACATTTCTTAATAAATTAAATACTTAAAATAATATAGACTATGCTCTTTAATAACAAAATTAAATTATACCTCTATAATAATACTTACAAAATCCCAAATATCTAACAACTTAAATAACACATTACATTATACATTCATAAGATGCAATAAAAAGGGAATTAAAATCAATTAAATAATTCAAATATAGCATATAAAATATGTGGAGTGGGACTGGAAAGATGGCTCAAAGGTTAAGAGCCTTGTTACTCTTTTAGAGGACTTGCTTTCAATTCCATAACCCACTTGGTGGCACACAATTAATTGTTTGTAATTCCAGTTCCTGGGAATCTGACATCTTCTTGCTTCACAGGCATCAGGCACACCTTTGGTTCACATAATAGATATACTCAGAAAAAGTTCACATACATAAACTTTAAATGCATAAATCTTTCTCAGATTTGCAGTATGTGGCTGAAGCACAGCTTCAATGAGAACAATTTCTTCATATTTACACCAAAGGCTTGTCTGGTTTGTTTCTTCAGACTTGTCTTTTCTAGTTGTTCATGTGACTTGAGAATAGCTCAAATTTGTGTCTACCTTATTAAAGTGTGCATTTTGAGAGCTCATCTTCAACTGAAAATTTCTCTCTAGCCAGACTATATCAATCAAGTGTGAAAGTGAAATAAAGCTATTTTCAAAGAGACAAACTCAAAAATGTCAACTATTTAAGACCCTTCTTCTTAAATCTTCTGCAGAATGTACTGAGAAAGAGGGGGAAATGAAAAGGCAGCAATGTGAAATTGTTGTGAAATGTGCAAAGGGAAAGCTGAGTGACATCATGGAAAACAGCCAAGTGTGGAAACGTCCAAGCTTTTCCATTCATTGGAATGACAAGTAGACCATGAGAAGAAGCAGCTTTCTCTCAGCTCTGTAATCCCATTAAAAGTATTGTCTGTCTGATAGACATTCTGAGGACAAGACAGAGCATATATGAAACAAACATATAGTTTGTCTGTCTGTCTGTCTGTTTGTCTGTCTTTTTTAGTTTTTTGAGACACGGTTCTCTGTGTAGTCCTAGCTATCCTGGAACTCACTCTGTAGACTAGGCTGACCTAGAACTCACAGAGATATGCCTGCCTCTGTCTCCACAGTGCTGGGATTACAGGTGTAGGCCATCACTGCCCAGCTACAAACACTTGGTATTTTAAGGTAGTAATATATCCTCCTAAATGATCTATAGATTAAATGCCACCACTACCAAGATTTTAACAGGCTCTATTAAACAATTGTAAAATCTGATCCAAAAAAGAATATAGACTCTCAATGAAGCCCAGACAGCCTAAACTGTCTTGAAAAACAATATTGTTAGAGAGTTTATAATTCCAGATGTGAAAACAAAGCTGCAGTACTCAAGAGTACGGTAGCATCATGGGGTAAAAATCGACGAAGGATTAAAACTGAGAACTCATAGATCACCATTGACACCCAAGGCACCTAATTCCTAATAAAGGTTCCAAGGCCACTCAATGAGGAAAAGGTGTTTTTAATACTGAATAGCTACATGAAAAAAATGAAGCTATATTCTAATCTCATACTATATCCATAAACTAAAAATGGATCAAAACCCAAAAGTTATAAAAGTATCAAAGTCTAAAGGAAACCAGGGCAAAAATACTCATAAAAACTAACACCCACTTTTTACATATAATCCTAAAATATAATGAAACAGAATCACACAAGTCAGATATCATCAAATTAAATGCTAAGCACTGGAAGTAGAAAGTTGGGAATTGTGGCAAAACTGTACCTTTTTGAACTGGAGACTGGTGTTGCTGTTGCTCATTAAGACCTTGGGAAAAGGCTTGCATTCCATTCGTCTTACACTGTTGAGTAAGAAAACCAAGTTTTAAACTGGGTTTGAAATGTTTAGGTAACTTTTTTTTTTACTACCCAGGGGTATTTATCTAAGGCCTAAAATATCAAGGCATACTTGAAGCTGACTAATAAGCCATAATGATAAGCTTGTGTTTTTAAGTGAATAAAACAGAAAGCTGGTATCCTGATGCACACTGACAGCCCCAGCACTCAGGTGGCAGAGGTTCGAGCATTGTGAGTTCAAGGTCAGCCTGGGCTACAGAGGGAAACCAAGTTCAAATATATCTCAGTCACATCTCCCTATGAGCAGCCGCACTGGGGAGCCCCAGTGTTTCCTTAAGCAATATAGTTAGTGCCATTGTCCTTGGTAAGACAGCATAAGTAGATGGTACGTCCCTACTTCTGAAACGACACATTTGGTTGTAGGACACAAACATCAAGCTGGAACTAAACTAAAAACTTCCTTGCCACTGGCTAGCTTTTTATAGTGCCAAAAGATAGCATATAGACTATGGTGGAAGTAATCATCAATGGTCTTACCCACTGATAAAACCCCGTATGCTAGATCGTAGTGACCTATCAGTCAAGATGGGACCAGTAGTGAAATCAAGGCATGCACATTACACAGTTAACTAGGCACATTCTCATACGATTTCAGGCCCACTTCACAGAAGAGAGTTCATACCTGCTATTATAAACCTGATCAAAAGCCCATGGCCTGTGAAATAATGTGCTCTGTAGGGATAATTTACTACTGTTGCTTTGGACATACATGGACATGTCTAACTACTTTCTAAATACGTATGTGTTCATCACTAATAGCGCTGCTCTCATCCTTGGTTGTGCCTACTTACAAACACTGCATGCTGTGTAATATGACATGCCAGTGCAGACATGATCATCAGTGGAACAGTGGCGAGACTGGTGTACAGTTAACTAAGTACATTCTGACAGGATGGGGAGTACTTAACTCAGATACACACCTGGACAAAACGAATGTTGACTACCTGGCCCTAACCGGAACACCAGTGTTTTCCCCACACCTCAAGACATGGGGAATATCCTCAAAGAGGAGGTGAGACTAGAGACTGTTATGAAATGCTTTCTTCCGGATATGGCATGGCCATTGTACACATGAACAACGCAGAAGCTATGGTTATCTGTACAAGACCTGCATGAGACTGAACCCTTCAACATTCTAGAATGGCTGGCAGAG
This sequence comes from Mus minutoides, assembly GCA_902729485.2. Lineage (NCBI taxonomy): Eukaryota > Metazoa > Chordata > Mammalia > Rodentia > Muridae > Mus > Mus minutoides. The sequence goes on from LR750016.1 coordinate 768,893, forward strand.
GGGGTCCCGGGCAAGATGGGGACTACTGACAGTCAAGGGCAGCTGAAAGAGAGGAAGTTATTTTCCTTTGGAGGCACAGCCACTGGTAAGGGGTCCATGACCCAGTAACAATCCCCATTCCCCACACAGGCAAGCAACACTAAACTCAGGGGACTGTAACACACACACACAAACACACACACACACACACACACACACACACACACACACTGTCCACAAATAAGTCAATGTAAAAAGTATATTTCTATCTAAAATTTGAGTAAATGATCATTAACTATAAAACAGTTACTTCAAAGCAAGGTTTAACATTAAACTCAAAGGTAAAATTATACTTTGTCATGCTTATTCTTATTAAAATAACCATTGTCTAAAATGTTTCATACATGTAAATAGTATACTTAAGGTTTTTCAAAGTGATTATATGTTATATTAACTGTCATAATCATACAAAGGTAAGCATGATTGCCATGTTTATAGTCAAAATAAAGACCAGATGAGTTTGGTGATTAAAGCAAAATGCTAGATCATGTATATTTAAAGGAGGTTTTGTAACTTGGTACTCCTGTGTGTAGCTATGAAGGCTATGCACCTAAAAAGGACCCTTCATCAGACTGATGTTGACTTTTAACAAACACAGACAAAATACAAAACACCTCTATTTCTATCATATTTTCCTATATTTTATCATATTTTTGGCTTTTTTCTAATTCTTACAAAAATGCTAATTCTGTTGGCCATGACCTGATGAACACATTCCCTTAAGGAGCACTGCGGTTTGAACTGAAAATACAAAGAAAAACATGACATCTTTGAAATTTAAAAATTCCCAAATACGGTACACCTCTGTCACAGACGATGTCCTTGAAAATATTTCTGAGTATGTAAGAACAATAATCAAAACCCAAAATACATTTAAAAGGCACATAAGTCAATAAGAAGGCATCATAAGTGAAAACGGGAACTAATGGGAACTGGCAGCTCGCTCGCTCTCTTTCTCCCCCCTCCTCTCTCTCTCTCTCTCTCTCTTTCTCTCTCTCTCACACACACACACACACACACACGTAAAAAATTACATTGGTCAAACCCAATGCATGGAAAGATACCCCAGTTCTCATGCACAGAGAATAACAGTCAGAAGCAACAAAGGTACCTTTTATAAACACTCAGCAAGTAAAAAACGTTATGTCTGATAACAAAATAAGGACCCATTTAGTCCATAGACAGCTCACTTCAGCTGATAATAAGATGAAGGGAGAACGCTGTTTAACACAGTAGTTCTCTTCCTATATATTGTTGCTACTGTTTGTTGTTGTAATCACAAAGAACCTTTCACACTTGGAAAAGTGGAAATGCAATGGAGAGTCATTATAACACTCATAAAACTGAAACATCTGTCCAGCAAAAGAAAATGCACCAAAAAGCTATGTTCATGGAAGCCACAGTATTTTTTTCCATCAGATCCCTGCTGTTCTGTTAAATAGTTGCCTAGCATTCTAATTATGTTAATATTTGTTCACCCACAGCCTGTTTCTGGAAGTACCTGCATGAGAACAGCTAAAATGTTAGTAGGACTAAGTCACCAGGGATGGGCCACAGGCTAGAAAGAAACTTATTACACTTTATGTATTTCATTTTTATACATAAATATTAATGTGAAAAAAACCTTAAAAAGCAGTTAAAATAATTCTATGATAGGAAAAATTTAAAACATATTCATGAAAGGAAAGTAAAAACCAGAATAGTTAGCTCTGAGTAGGGTAGAGAGAAAAATGAAATTAATTTTAAAGATACAGACGGTTTTGTGAATTGTCAGGTTTTTGTTTTTTCAATTTTTTAAACAAATATAGGAAAATATTTGTATTTTAAAATGCTAAGTAAGAATTCTGGTGGCATGCAATCCTTAATAGATGTATGGAAAACGTAGAATGCACTGAACACACGGTCTTGCACACAGCAAGACTCTAATGTGTGTGTATGCGTGTCTCTCTCTCTCTCTCTCTCTCTCTCTCTCTCTCTCTCTCTCTCTCTCTCTCTCTCTCTCTCTGCCACTGAGCTGCCCCCTGGCCCAATCTTCTATAATATCTAAGACTTACTCTGCCAACTCCACTTTGTAAGCATTGAGTGCTGCGTGGATATTCATTCTGAAAGTTGAAAGGGAACACTGGTCCTGTTAGGAAAGGGAAAATTTGTTTTAAAATTCACACATACAATAAATTATATACTGCAGTCTAAAAAGCATCTGTGTTTGTGACATCTTTGACAGCTACAAAATTTTATAATGGCTTATTATTTGACAAGCATTTATTCGATGCTCCCACATCCAGCTTATTAAGAGATAGGTAATTAAGCATGAAAAGAGTTTGTGGTCTAAAACCCAAGCTTACAAGTCATGATTATCAGATAGTTTCATCCACAGTAAACTATACTCTTACTGTGAGCTTTAGAGAGATCACTAAGATGCCATATTTGGTTGAGGGTACCAGGAAGTCTTCACAAAGCAAGTAAGTATTTAATCTGCATTTGAGGAAAAAAAAATTCTTCTAGGGGCCTGAGCTGTGCAATGTATAGAGATGTGCCAAGAAAGCCCCAAATTGATTGACTTATATATGTTTAGCTTTGTATCTACCAAGCCTCAAACTCACTGTCATTTAATCTTAAATGTATTATACTTCTGTTAGAGATCAGGGGCACCCTGTGGTCCTTCCCATTCACCTACATCACAGGCTTGGAAGGAAGGGATCAGTGCGAATCTCCAATGGAGATGGAGAAACTGAAGACAGTTGTTCATCACAGAAAGGAACATCAGCCCATGCCTTCCCATCATTCACTCCTTGATAAACTGAAAATCTGACTCTCAACAGCTTCCAGTACACAGAGGGCACAGCATCTGCACATGGGATCCAGTACACAGAGGGCACAGCATCCGCACATGGGATCCAGTGCTGTGGTCCAGGAAGATCCATTAAGTTCCTTGTTGGTGCTAAGGCACAAACAACGATCTAATAGGAAGCATGATCAAGTGCAGATGACTTTGCTTATAGGGCTCAAGGTTGGGAGCAGACTGGGTGCATGTCTACATTTTCTGCTTCATTTTTATAGAAATAAAAGGAGCATGTTTTTCCTTTATTAGCCAGTCCATTAAGCCAGTGGAGCACATTAGACTGAAGAAATTTTAAGGTAGTTTTTATGTGCATCATGGAATTTAGACCACAGAAGTTACTCTAGCAGTTAAGCACTTATTTCAAAGCTGTGTCCAAAGCACAGTTTTGTGAACAGAAAGAAAACTGTTTAAGATTGGGAAGGGGTTGAGCAGGGAAGGAACTCACATGTGTCAGGCAAGCATTCTGAGTTATATCTCTAGCCAGTTTGTATTTTTAATTTTTTATTAAATGTATCTACATATTCAGTGTGTGTGTGCGTGCACATGTGTGTGTATATACACTTACACATACATGTATAGGTCAGAACACAAATTTCAGGAGTCACCTCTCTCTTTCCACCATCTTGCTCCCAGAGGACCCATCATGGTTATTATAAGTTGCCCAATTAGACTTGAATTCTCTCAGTGGCCCAAAGACTGCAAGTTCTTGCCTTAACTTTTCAAGGAGTTGGATTACAGGCCTGAGCTATGAGGCCAGGCTTGCTTTCACACCACTATTACTTAGACTTCTGGAACTGGATACTTGCTCAAGCACACCTATAACTTTCGCTGGCATTGCAGGTACAACACAGTAACTTCAGGCATTGCTTGTTGCTAAGACTGTGGTTGTTTTGTATGATTTACAAGACTAATTCTGCTATTCACTAACAACAATCACAAGGTAAAAATAATTTATGTGGAAGGGTGTCTCTCTGACAAGAGACCAGTTAACTATACAACGAGACATTTTAAAAAACAGTATCAACAAGAAAAAAAAGATAGCTATTTTCAGTAAGGATTTATTCTCCTAACCTGGCCGGTCGGTAAGACATAGGACTGGTACATTCTAACAACCTCTTTAGCTTTACATAGCATTTGTAAACTCTTCCAACCGAAGAGATCATTAATTTTTATTACCTTTTTAAATCCACCTCAAATAATTGCTTCATAAATGACTAAGTAGCTGTTAATAAATTAATACTTAAGACATTACTCACCTGGAGGAGAAGAGAGATGACGAACAGGTCTTGCTGGTTGAAGCGGTTTGCCAATCAATTTTTTTGTTTCCATTGTCATAAAGACCTTGAGGTTCCATACTTTAATAGGGAAAAACACATTTTTATCTTTTAGACAAAATAATTAAGAGTGTTTATACCCTTACATATATGCAAACAACCACAATAACAATACTCATTTGAAAATATTTAAGTGGAAACAGACATGAAACCCATTTAAAATATTCAACAACCAGATTTCTATATTGTTCTCACCATGTTATACAATCCAGCCTTAAGATATTTTCTCCTTTGATTTATGTAACTCAATCCTCTACTATTGTCTCCTGCCTGTCTGCTGCCTCTTCTAACCACTTTATGTGATCCCGCTTCTGTTCTTCAGTGATAAACTTAAGGCTGATTATATTTAGCTTTAGTCTTCTTAGCTAAACTCTTCTATGTTCATGTCTATAACTACCACTGACACATGATAATGTAATGTATACCTTTAGCCTTTATGTCCTAAACTCTAGACCTACATTTCTCATTGTGTCCTGCTATTGCAATTTTTACAGTATTACTGGGACATCAATTAAACATCTCCAAAATGAAATTAAGTGTTGTGGTTATCAAAAATCTTCCTGGAACTTCATTACTGACTCCCTTAAATACTTCATTACTAAACACACCTTCAGTGTGATGGCCTAAGCCACTCTGACTCCTGTCCATTTTTCTGTCAAAAGATATCTCACACATTTTCACCAATTCTCCCACTACTCCTTGACCATCTTTTAAACAGATGTAAATGCTCCCCACATGTGACCTTGGGACACCAAGGATAGATCCACATTATGGCATTTAGAGGACACTGTGGAGTACTATAAACTATTTCTTCCATTCTAGACAAAAGTGAAAAACAGGTTTTTCTTAATGAAGAAGCATTTATTCACTTGATATCTGCTACAAAATACAAAACATGGATAAAACAAGCCATTCCTTGAGCAAGTAAATAAATCCTGCCATCTTTTGAATTGTGGTCACCTTATATACACTTAAGCTTTAAAAACATGAGTGTATAGTTAGTGATCCAAGCCTGAAGGCCTGTAATCACTACTTCTTTGATGAGGCAGGAGGATTGCAAGGCCAGCCTAAGTAACTTAGCAAGATCCTGCCTGAAAAATAAAACATTTACAACACCTTGGAATATATCTCAAGGGTAATATTTTTGCTTCCTGTATGCAAGGGTCTAGGTTAGTTCCCTAGAACCTAACAAAACAAAACAAAAATACTGCCCACCAGTTCAAAGTCTTCTGCATTAAGAACAGAAAGTGTTTATATCTATAGCATGCACGCATGCATAATAAGCCACTTACATACATATTATTATTACAAACAACTCTATAATTGAGAAACCACTCATAGAACTCAGGCATAGTGCTATGCCCTGTAACCCACCACTCAGAAAGCTAAGGCAGGAAGATGGCAAGTTAAAGGCCACATTGGGCCACCTATCAAGGCCATCATGCAGTACCTGACCCATGACTCAAAATAAATCATTTGTATATAAGCATGCCTGGATTCATACCATACCTCTAAGACCTAGCTATAGACAGTAGATAATAACCATCTTTACTTTCTAGGTTTGATGTAAATACAAATATAACTTACTTAAATCACTTAGAATACGGTTATTACATAATATAGTAAAAGGTAATTTGTCATTCTCGTTTTATAGTTAAGATGCAGAGAAACAATGTAATAACACAAAGTCAACAAAGTGTGGCTTTACCCATGCAGAATCGATACTCTAGGGCAGTGGTTCTCATGGGCTGCACCCCTTGTGGTGAATGACTCTTTCACAGGGGTCACATATCAGATATCCTGCATATCAGATATTTATAATTCTTAACAGTAGCAAAATTACAGTTATAAGGCAGTAATGAAATAATTTATGATTGGGAATCATCACAATTTGAGGAACTGTATTAAAGGGTTTCAGCATCAGGAAGGTTCAGTTTCTATAGAGAAACTGTTGCTTCAACCTTCTAACCATCCTACAACTTCTTAATAAGAACGCTTTTCCTTTGCAACTTTATGAGGTCCCATTTGTCAATTCTCGCTCTTACAGCACAAGCCATTGCTGTTCTATTCAGGAATTTTTCCCCAGTGCCCATATCTTCGAGGCTTTTCCCCACTTTCTCCTCTATAAGTTTCAGTGTCTCTGGTTTTATGTGGAGATCTTTCAACCACTTAGACTTGACCTTCGTACAGGGAAATAAGAATGGGTCAATTCCCAGTCTTCTACATGATAACCACCAGTTGTGCCAGCACCATTTGTTGAAAAGGCTGTCCTTTCTCCACTGGATAGTTTTAGCTCCCTTGTCAAAGATCAGGTGACCATAGGTGTGTGGATTCATTTCTGGGTCTTCGATCCTATTCCATTGATCTACCTGTCTGTTGCTGTACCAGTACCANAAAAAAAAGGCTTTTCCTATTTTCCTCTTCCAATCTAGTACCTATACATTGCAACTCCTTTGAGAATTTCATACACATGTTCAATGATACAGCTCTCTAGTCCCCTCCAACAGCTCCTCCCCTCACCAACTCCTCCCTCACCAACTATTACATTCCAGCTCTCTCTTTCATGAATGCATCTAACGTAAGCCATGCCTCCGTGATCATGGATTTTCAGGAGGTTGTTGAATGGCCGTTATTCTGTTTTACCATGGACAGAAATTCAACTATGTCCCTAGACTCTTTCTCTCCCTGCTCCTCTTAGCCCACGTGGTTATTCATCTTTCAGGACCAAAGTCAAGGTGCTGCTATTTCCTTACAGAGTTTCTTTGATTCTTTACAGAGAGCTTAAAGCAGTGTTTTAAAAGCTGTCTATGGTCTAGTAAATAGTCAAAAGTAAAATAATTCCACTTTCCTTACCTTTCTTTTCTATTGGTTCCTACTGTATTTCCTCTATTCCTTTTGCTAAAATACAGCATGCAAATAAATTACATGCTTATTTGAATATGCTATTAATTGGCTGAGACCACAGAAACTAGATCTCAATTGTCTTTTCATCCTGTTATCTACGACATAGTTTTACTACGTAAGCCAAGTAAGTCTAAGACTTTCTCATTATAACTAAATCACAGCTTCCTAAATTCTACTATGCATCAAAATAAGACAAAAGTAGGACCTTGATGAGCTTTACACTGGTCATCTAAAAAAATCATGATCGTAAGCAAATTGTAGCCCTATTTACATTTCCTTACGTATAAGGTATGATTACTAACTACTGTTTTGTTCTAAGATGCTTTCTTTTATTTAAAAGTCTCTGGAGCTCCATAAATCTAACATTACAATAATAAATAATAATAAATAATAAATAAGTCAGTCATGCTAACTCACCTCGGAGTTAATTTTTCCTGAAATGTGGGGAAAAGCCAACCAGCACACCTTTCAGTATCTATCTTTCTTTCTTATGTTTCTGCTAACTAGTACTGTTTTAATGTAACTATTAGCCTTCCAGCAGAGACAGGTGGATTTCTGAGTTCGAGGCCAGCCTGATCTACAAAGTGAGTTCCAGGACAGCCAAGGCTACACAGAGAAACCCTATCTTGAAAAAGCAAAAAAAAAAAAAAAAAAAAAAAAAAGACTTCTAAACCAGTGGCTGTCCGCCTTCCTAATATCGCGACCCTTTAATATGTGTTATGGTGACTCTCAACTATAAAATATATTTGTTGCTGCTTCATAACTTTAATTTTGCTACTGTTTTCATTCATAACGTCAATATTTTTGGAGACATGTTTGCCAAAGATATTGCAACCCTCTTTGAGAACTGCTATATATCTAAACACATCAACACTGTATTTGTTCATAAATACAAGACTGATTTAACAGGAAGCAAAAAATATCTATATATTGACTATTTTCTATGTGGAATATTTAAAATAATGGTCAAAACCCTCCGTTGTGAATTATTAATGATACACGTTTCTTCACTTAATATTTATACTAACAATTCTGATGAGGACTCTAATAGCATCACACAGTAACTTTCCACCCTGTTTCCCATATGAACTGGTGAATCCGAGTACAAAAGCATAGAAGGCCTTGGCACACAGCTCCTTGTTTTCCATTGCTCAGCTGAAACTGAACTGTAGACTGTGAAGTCTCTTCCAGCTGCTGAGTAAGGCAAATCCATACTATTCAAACTGGGCAATTCAAGAGGTGGGGAGTTACAGATTTTGCAAAAACAATAAACATAAAAGAAAGCCCCTTTAGTGACACCTACCTTTCAGTTGGCAGTATGAAAGAGAACACCTAGGTCTCCCCATATTATTAACTCATAGCAGTCAAGAAATTAGAAAATACAGTCCACACATACTTTTCAATATCTTTTTTTTTTTTTTGCAAAGTGCTTGCACAGAAACACTGGCATTAGAGGGAATGAGTTAGAAATCACAATGCATAGAGTACTTATCTTAATAATTAAAGGGTTAAGTATTTACAAGATAATCATCACATCAAATTGAGCGACGGGATGCTGAGCAAGAGAAGACTCCATTTAGAGCTCTATTTACTTAAAAATAATAGAGGCTTAGCTGAACTACTAAGTCTATGTATAAAACAACTTCAGATTTTAATGCCTGGTTCATTTGAGAACTTAAAAGTTTTCTTGATGCTGCCAGTGCTACCATCAGGGATTCACCATCAACTTGTATAAAGGATGGTAGCTGCACTGATAACTCTACATAACACAGGCAACAGAGAAAGTTGCCTTTTAAAATGCAAATACAGTTTGTGACCTAGATTTTTTTAAGGTTATTTGGCATAAAATCTCAAAATATTCATTCAAAATATATTCAAATGGTTGCTAAAATTCCTTTCAAGTTTCAATAATGTATTATCTTGAAGGATAAGCTGCTTATGAGTGCAATCAGTAGACTATTACTAAAGATATTCATCAGGAACCTTGTAGCTGCTATTCCATATGTGACGAGACTAACTATAGCCCACATTCCCTTTTCTGTTTTGCAGAGGTTGTTCTCATTAATTCTGAAATTATGAACTAACTAGAATTTTCTAAAATATGGTAGAATAAGCACATAAACTGATCAGTTTGTAGGTAGTCAGTATTGAGCATAGATGCTTTAAATTAAAACGTAATTTTTGGCTGTCACCATATCCTATAAACTTTACAAATTTATCACTGAACTATACAATAACTGTTTAAAGTCATTACAGATGAGAACTGTGCGATCCAGAAACCCAACTCTACATAGTTACTCACTCAAGAAGTGAGGGTTTGACTACAAAATTCGCCCATCCCTGAAGTTGTTTCTTTGTTCAGACATTTGACTCCACTGTTACATGAAAGTATTTTATGTATGAAAACTTAAACATGAAAACTAGGAGACACTTATGTTAAAGCCTCGCTGAATAAATTGTGTGTGCTAATATTTTCCATTTCCTCAATTTATATTTTTTCTAAGACTATTAGATTGTGACAAGTTTTTTTTTCATACTAACCGTAATGTGGAGTTTAAGAAACCTAGGGGTGGGTGTGTGGCTCACGTGGCATACTACTTGCCTGTCAGGTATGAAGCCCTTGGTTTGAGCCCCAGCATAAAACCTGGTATGATGGCTCACACCTATAATCACAGCACTGAGATCAGGAATTCAAACTCTTCCTCGGCCTCAGAGTGAATTAAGAGGCCAGCCAGGGTTAGATACTCTTGAGTACAAAAATTAACATCTCCCTTTTAATTTCTTGGCTTCTTGGGGCTAAAGATGTAACTCCGTGTGGTTAAGTGCTTCCCCAGGCTGTGTGAAGTCTTGGATTCTACTCCTAGCACTACCAAAATAAATATACAAAGTGCTAGTACATTTTTAAAAGGATCACCTTTATTTACCTTCTGTGTATTTCCCAAATGAAAACTCGTTAAGATTTCAATTTCCTACTTCGAAATTCTACACTTCAAAGTATTCCTTAAAACTGAACGCGGCTAAGAAACAAACAAGAAACAAAAACCCTGTCCTGATAAAATAGCCAAAAAGTAACATACTATATAGATGAACGGGCTATAGACTCCACCATTAGGTAGTGAAAACCATTAGGTAGATTAGATTATATCTCAATCTAATTGGCCTATTAGGTTTAAAAAACTATCCAACAGCTACAGTTAGCATCACATTTTTCCGAACTTCTCTAAAAAAAAACCTGGAGAGGAGGGACTAACGGTGGAGGGTTTTGTTTTGTTGTTTGTGTTTTGAGCATCTCTCAGTAAAAGCCACAACTAAAGGCTTCGCTGAGACGCAACAGGTGTGCGTGGCGGGCGACCTTCGGGACAGACTCAGCGGCGGGCACCTGCGGGCGAGCGGGCGAGCAGGAGGCGGCCGAGGTCGCCCTGCCTCCGCCCCTCCTGCCCACGATCCCGCGGTGCCCGCAGCCCACCCGGCGCCCGGTCAGTGCGGGCGGCCTCCCCTCACCTACCGCCTCAAGACCCAGGAGGGTTTCCGGCGCGGCGTCGCGGCGCTCAGCCCAGACACGGCGGCCGAGCGCCCGGCTGCCGTCGGGGAACGGCTCCCGCCGCGCGTCGCCTCGCGGCCTGGGTGGCCGCGGCAGCCGGCTGGGGGCGGGGCGCGGGCGCGGGCCTGGGCTGGCGGGGCCCCGGGGACAGGACCGTTAAACCGGCGGCGCGCGCGCGTCGGGGGCCAGGGGCTGCGGGGCGGCGAGCGGAGGCGCGCGCACGGCGGCCGGCGACCTCCCGCGGGGACGCACGGGCGAGCTCGCCCTCGACGGGGCGTCCGCGTGAACCGCCTTGGGCTCCGAGGTCCGAGGTCCGAGGTCCTTCCTCGCGGGACCGCTAGGCAGCCGGTCTGCCGGGCGCGGTGAAGCGTACGGATGGGTGTGAGCCAGCCCGCCTCTGTGAGGGAGGCCGACGCGGTGGGAGAGGCTGGGTCTGAGGAAAGCCCTGACTGTGACCCAAGCTCTGGAGCAGGCGCCCAAATCCTTTGTTGTCCAGGTTAAAGGGGCTGGCAGCAGCTCTTCCTAGGAGATGCTGTGGATTCCAGCTGTCGACAAGGATGGTTGTTGAGAAATGGAGTCCAGCCAGCAGGCATACACATTTTTATTATATTACTTACTTTTCTGTTGCTCTGTCCAAAAACAAACAAAAAACCACCACGAAAAACTAACGGGATGGTCTGTTTTAGCTCACAGATTGAGGGTATAGTCTCCGATAGTGAAGAAGCTACGGTCATATGAAGCAGAGGTGAATTGAATACCAGCTTGCTTCCACTCATGCAGTCCTGCAAGCCTTTCTCAGCCTCAAGCCAGTCTAGAAACTCCCTCAGCGGTACCCAGAGGTTTGTTGCCTAGGTGATTCTAGATCTCAGTTGACAATATCACACTCTGCAGAGTGTGATACACCAGAAGACACACCAGAAGAGGGCATCAGATTCCATTACAGATGGATGTGAGCCACCCTGTGGTTGATGGGAATTGAACTCATGACCTCTGGAAGAGAAGTCAGAACTTGTAACTGCTGAGCCATCTCTCCAGCCCTTAATGGTGGGTCTTTTAAAGTGACATTTTTAAGGCTTTCAAATGACATGATCAAAATTGATTATTTAAGAGATCTTTCTAACTGGTATGGATGGTAGGTGTTGTGGGTAGTGGGAGACAGAAACATAGGCCATTTGTAGACATTTACCAACACTAGAAGAAGAAATATCTCTGCATTAAGGATGGAAGATTATTATATTTCATATCACATATATGAATATTACATTATCTGATTATATATATAGAGAGAAAGAGATCCTGAGAAAGAAGTACTACTGTTTATGGCGGTTTGGACAGGAAAGGAGAATATGATACTAGGATGTCTTGGGCTTCTGACCAGGATGAATTGAGACGGCAGTGGTGGTATATATGCATATATATGTATATATGTGGACATATATAAGAGATACGCTTGGGAACAGAAATGAGTTAAGCTGAGACTTACATAGATGAGACTATAATGGGATGTTTAGTTTGTAATATCAAAAATAATACAGAAAATGTACACTAGTACAGTATAGCATATGCATACACATATTTCATGAGCATTATAAATTGGAGAATTAAGAAAAATTGAGCAGTTTAAGAAACTTTAAGAAAAACTTGCATATTTCCAAAGAAAGCCACTGTGCCTGAATCACTGAAAATTCGGGATAATAACAAATTTTACTCATTTAATTGAAATTCTTTTTTCCCTAATTCAAAGGCTAGAGCACATCTAACAAGACGGGAACAGGACCCATGAGCTGACAAGTAGAGTGTGGTGTGGGTAGTGGAAGTGTTCATATGAAATCAAAGAAAAAAGGCCCATAAAAGACCCCATAGGAGAAGTAAGGCCTGAGGAGAATGTTCAAGCATAACATGTTTTATCCATTAGAAAGCTATACTCATAGAAATACAAACGGATATATATTATTTATTATATATTGTATATAATTATGTCACATATATTCCACACACTTATAAACGAAACAGGAATCAATATGAATAACAGCAATTCAATCCTACAGAAGCATAAAATACAAATGATTGCTTTGTGGTGGCACATTAAATAAAGATGAAAGATCTTTTATTCTTTTATACCAAAATGCATTAAGGGATTTAAGGCTCAATGTGATCATTTGGAAAGTGGAAAAGTGGGGAGGATATCGGGGAGATGGTAGTTGCACAAACAATCGTGTTCATGAAGGAAGGTGCATGTGGCTGAGAGCAAGCGCTGACAGATGCAGAGGGTATAAGGAGACATGAGAAGTGAGAAACTATTGACTTGGGCACCGCAATGAACATAAAAATAAAGCTTTCTGGTTTCTCTGAGGAGGCACAGGAATCGGGAATAAAGGGAAAGGAGGATCTAGAACAGAAAAGGATAGGACATATGTTCCAGCAGAAGCAAAGAGCTGTGAGTCTTAGCCCAGATTCTCAAGATGTGCGCTAGGACCCACACGGTCACCCAGCTAACTGTGGGGGCTGAAAACAGTTGGCAACAGCAAGTGCAAATCAAATGCATGATGACCAAAAATTCTTTCACAATGAAATACTATCTGAGGCGTGTCTGGCAGTACTCACCCATGTTGAATGGGTGAATGTCTAGCTCTACCTCAGCCTCAGTTCTGAGCACAGCATGTGCACACTGCACTCTGTGTGCCACAAAGGCACATGGGTCAATGGTCTAGACTGCTGTGTGCTTTGGATTGTAACAGAAATGTTTTCTGCTTTGGGGGACTGGAGAGAAGGTTCAGCCATTAACATGGACTTCTCTTGCAGAAGACCTGGGTTCAGTTCCCAGGACACCCACAGCAGGTGATTCACAATTGCCTGTAGCTCCAGCTTCATATCTGATACTTCTTGGCCTGGCCAAACACGAGTACTCAGTTACACAAACCTGCACAGAAACACATTCCCATAAAAGTAATATTAAAGTTTTCTGCTCTTATGTATACAATAGCTAGGGAACATGCATAAAATAAATATATTTAATTATATTGCATTAAAATTTTTATTTTAAATTTTGAGTTGCTGGATAGAGTCGTATAGAACATTATTCATAGGCTGCTGAAGTGACTTCATGAATAGAAAGCACTTATTTTGTAAGCATAAGTTCCTAAGTTTAGATCCTTGGGAGTCACATAGAAGCCAGGAGTTGCCAAGTGCTACTTTAACCCCCTACACTGGGGAACTGGGCAGGGGAGGGTGTAAAAGATTGCTGCCACTGGTGGCCAGCCAGCTTAGACAAAAAAATACAAATCCCATGTTCAGTGAGAGACCCTGTCTCAAAGGGATAAGGTAGAGAGTAAGAGAACAAGATGCTTGACACCATTCTGTGTCTGGGTGTGCATGGGTTTACACACTTGCACACACACAACACACACAAACCAATACTTTATCTTCATATTAGAACAAAATCGGCATGTTTTGAAATGACTCTAAGTGTATTTCTACCACGCTGTACTATGTAATTCTGCAAGCCAGCATTCTGTTGTCAGAATTGACAATAATAGAGTCAAATATGATGGACTGGAAATGGTGATGTTCTGGTGGGAAGAGGGAGGGGGAGGGATAAAGGGGACCTGGTCAGGTATTGGAGGGCAGGAGTGAGGCCCTGGAGGCCAGCAGAATGAAATGGCCAACAGTGGGGAAAGGGAACTTGTAGAGTCCATCTCCAGTAGAAATACAGGGCATCAAGTGGAGGGATGGGGTTGCCATCTCACAGTCAAAACCTCTGACCCAGAATTGTTCCTGTCTAAAAGAACTGCAGGGACAAAAATGGAGAACATACTGAGGGAAAGAAGGTCCAGTGACCATCACAAATTGGGATCCATCTCAAGGAGAGGTTTCATGGCTTGACACTGTTACTGATGCTGTGGTGTGCTTACAGACAGGAGCCTAGCATGGCTGTCCTTTGAGAGGCTCAACAAACAGCTCACTGAGACAGATGCAGATACTTGCACCCAACCAACAGACTGAAGTCAGGGACCCCTACTGTTGAATTAGGAAAAGGCTGGAAGAAGCTGAGGAAAGCAACCCCACAGAAAGACCAGCAGTCTCAAATATCCTGGACTTTGAGATCTCTCAGATACTGAGCAACCAACCAGGCAGCATACACGAGCTGGTACAAGGCCCCTGACACATGTACAGCAGAGGACTGCCTGCTCTGGCTTCAATGAGAGATGTGCCTAATCCTCAAGAGACTTGAGGCCCCAGGGAGTGGGGAGAGCTGGCGGGGGCGTTGGAGATGGGGGAGGAGGAATGGGATGAGGAATTGCTGGAGGGAAGACAAGGAGGGGGATAATGACTGGACTGTAAAAAAAAAAAAGATTAAAGATAATTTTTTTTAAAGAAAGAAAAGAAAATGTTGATGTTCTGTGTCATGCATTATCAAATATTCAAGTTTTAATTTTTATGTAAAATAAGCACATCCATCTCATCAATGTGAAAATCACTTCCTCATTAATAAATGGTAAATTTTTATATGTTTTAAAATAAAATTCTTCATGTTTTATGTCAGTAAATGTTTTATTTGTATATTTACTTTATATACCTATAGAGTCAGTATCATGAATGTTTGTCAGGAGAAAAGGATTCATGAGCAGAAAAGGTTTCAGTGGTTCTGTCTAGACTACAGTACTACTAAAGCATTCACATTGACAGTTAACTCGGTGTCATGTGACAAGAATGAAAACCACATCCTGAAATCTCCACTGACTATGAAGATGTGAACAGAGACTTGTGGATGCCAGGCAGGTGGTAGACAGGGAGGGAGCTACATATAATGAATAAAGCAAGCGTGACTGAAGAGACCAAAAGGAAAGTATCACATGGGCTTCCATAACACATGCCCTGTTACAAAAGGCTTCAGTCTGCGAAGTCTCCAAGATTGCTCCAATGCCCAACACCTAAGTATTTGGTGTATTGGTATGGAAATATCAGACATCCCAAGGTTTTAAGAACATGTTATTGATACACTAGGCAACTGTGGATAGTTTTAATGTTTTTACTTGTGTGTGTTCACTAGCACATGCATGTGGGTGCCCTCAGATGGCAGAACGGGGAGCTTATGAGTTGTCCAACATGGGTGAGCAAAGTGCAGCAGATTCCAGGCCTTTGGAAGAGTTAGCACTCTTAGTCACTAAGCCTTCTTTCTAATTCATTTCCATAGTTTAAATCCAAACATTTGAACAGGAATAGGGCACTCAAAGTGTTCAAAAAAAATTCAACATTAGCAGAGTCTGTTAGAAAGCTACCTCAGCCAATGCTTGACAAAACAGGGCTGCAGTAAATCAAAACTCTACCTGCAAAAGTGGCAAATGATACGCCCTCCGTAGGATACATCGTCAGCTGCATCTGACACAGTACTGTCTAGAGCATTCGATTCAAGCCACACACATTTAGCAAAATATAAACAGGATAAAGTTTAAATGTATAAGTCAGCATGTAAAATTAACTGAAGACATTCACAGACTTGTTCTTAAGCATGTTGGGCTCTTCTGTAACTATTTTAACTACCATCGAAAAAAAATAAAATTCAGTTATGTTGTTTAAGGCTCAATCCATGTCAGTTTTCAAATACTTAACAATATTCCCACTCAGTCTTCCTACTATTTAGTTATTGAAAGAAAATATGTTAAATAAATTAAATGATTTATATTTGATGTGGTTGTATATTTCAATACACTTTTGGGCTTTATTATGTTGGAAAAGCCTTCAATAAACATTGCCATTAATTTTGATAAAAAGAGGACATAAGACCCAAAAGTCATTAACTAAAACATGAAGCACAGTAAAATCTCATACAGTAGACGGGAGGTGAGCTTTGAAAACAACCATCACTTAGTGGTCTTCAACTACTTACCCTCTTCAGAATCTCATGGGTGTGGTGGACATTTAATGTATGCACATACATGAACACATATACATATACATATACACAAATACACATATATGAATATATATTCACATACATGGGGGGTATCAATCTGGTACACAGTATTTTAAACAGACACATATCAGAATTACCTAGCAGTGATTGCTTTGTTTGTTTGTTTGTTTGTTTGTTTTTTGGTTTTTGGTTTTTTGAGACAGGGTTTCTCTGTATAGCACTGGCTGTCCTGGAACTCACTCTGATTGCTTTGAAGATTGACTTAAAATCAGCCTTTGAAGGGCACTGAGAGAGCATGTCCGTGTTCTCTGTAAAACAGAAAGGAGCACGTTCTCCTTGCCTCCTGTAAATGCACAGCATGATATGTGATGCTAGAACAGTAAGCACTTGGCTGTGTCATTATTAAATTCTTGTCTTTTCTCCTAAAATAACAGATACGCTCACAAAAGATGCTCAGAAGAATCTAATCAGGGCTGGTGAGATGGCTCAGTGGGTAGAAGTACTTACTGCACAAGCCAGACCTCAGGGGTCGATCCACTGAATAATGAGGAGCGGTATTGACTTCCAAAGTTGTCCTATGACCCCACCACATGCACCATGACACATGAACACACACACACGCACACACACACAATATAAAATACTTTTAAAAAGAAAATGTCTAGTCGAAAGTTCATTTCCCCTCTAGAGCAAATGGGACTTTTAGCATTTTGAGCAGCAGGGGGCGATCGAGTCCTTTGTGGATTGGGCACTAGGAGATGGTCTTTCTGCAAACACGCCAGCCCCAGGCTCACTGGACACTGAGATATGCTGCACACACAAAAAAGAAGTGATAATATAGGGCATATGGTCTCACAATTTAGAACTAATGGCAGATTTGTGGTCATTTAAGACCAAGCTTAAAAAGGTATAAAAATCTCAATGAAAGTATGGTATGTGTGTTCATACCATACTTACTTCATAAGTGCAAATTTTGAAATTTTCAACTATTAGTGTAGTTTAAAATGTTTAAATCATGTCTCTCATCATCCAGAGGTAACACTTTGTTATTTTTTTCCTTAGTGTTTAGAGTTTAGACATATATTTTCCCTAAAGCAGATCAAAAAACAAGGATTGTATTGTTTATATTGTGACTAGGTTCAAACGATAAACAATTTATGTTTTTATTCATTTATATTTTATTATTTTATGTATTGGGTTTTTTAAACTTGATTTCTCTGTGTAGCTCTGGCTCTCTTGGATCTCTCTCTGTAGAACAGGCTGGCCTAGAACTAAGAGTCACAGAGAGTCACTTGAGTCTACTTCCCAAGTCCTTAAATTAAAGGCTTAAGTCACCCCTGCTAAGCTTTTTCATGGTTTTAGTGGTAGATTTTTATATCACAGGTCAAGTGTGCCATAACTGATTGAGCCCAACCTACTCTTTAAAAAAGACCAATTAGTTCTTCTAATATTTACAACAGAAATATGATAAACGTCATACATACACACACTTGCTCTTTGGTATACATCCTTAGAATTATGATACCAGAGAATACAGGGAGTGGGAGACTGAAAAGAGAGAAGACTCAGATTCCCATGGTCTAAGAATCCATGGAATATTAGCGCACTTTTTCAGGTACTAGAAAAGGAATGCCTTCTCTTTGGTTCAAGTACATTCTTTCCTAGGAAAATGCATGTCTAATGAAGAGACTGCACGGTGGTTAAGGGCTCACACTTCTGAGTCTGACACCCAGAATACATACCTGGCTGCTCACATCTGCTTTAACTCCAGTACCAGGCTATCTGACAACCCTGTCCTCCACGGGTACCTACGTTCATGTGTGTGTACACACACATGGTTAAAAATTAAAAAACAGGAGCTGGCGAGATGGCTCAGTGGGAAAGAGCACTGACTGCTCTACTGAAGGTCCTGAGCTCAAATCCCAGCAACCATATGGCGGTCCACAACCACCTGCAATGATATCTGATGCTCTCTTCTTGTATGTCTTAAGACAGCTACAGTGTACTTATTATAATAATAAATAAATCTTTTGGGTGGAGCAAGCAGGAACTGAGCAAGCAGAGTTGACTGGAGCGAGCAGGGTTGACCTGAGCAAGACAAAATTCAATTCCCAACAACGACACGAAGGCTCACAACCATCTGTACAGCTACAGTGTACTCATATATATAAAATAAAATAAATAAATATTTAAAAATAAAAAATAAAATTTAAAAATTTATTAAAAATAAATTTAAAATGTCATTTTAAAGATATTTATGTTTCATTCCTTATTTATTTATTTATTTATTTATTTGTTTATTTATTTATTTATTTATGACAGGTTCTCACCATGTATCCCAGGCTGGCCTAGCTATATACACCAGGCTGGCACCAAGCTCACAGAGTCCACCTGCCTCTGCTTCCCAAGTGCTGGGATTAAAGTTGTGTGCCATCAGACTTGGCTTATTTCTCCTCTTAGGAGCTGCTTCTTCATGTCTTGAGAACCTTCTTGCATCTCAGGGATAGATTCAACTATTTTGAAAAATACCTTCACCAATTTCTCTTTTGCTTTTACTTGTAATTTTTTTTTCATACACTACTTTTTGAAGCGTGTGTCTTCGTTTCGATCACTTCCTATACCAACCTTTTACATGTTTTGCTTTTAGGTACTATTTTTTTCCCCCAATAACCTAAGATTATAATATGGACCTAAACATTGTAATTCAAAATATCAAGTACTACCCTTGCCCTGCTGCACGAGGAGAGGTCACACTGCAGCTGGGACACTGGCTGCAGGGGACCCAGGAGGGAATTATCCAGCTCAGAAAAGGTCTAGGCAGGGCCTCCAAGCAGAAGTAAAGGCAAAGTCCCCTTAAAGCACACCCAACAGTGGTAAACTGCCCCGTGCCCCCTGCCCCCTGCCCCCTGCCCCCTGGCCCCTGCCCCCTGCCCTCCACCTTCCAGCCGATGACTCTGCAGCAGGAACACCAGGTAAGAACCCTGTCCCCAAGCCGGGCGTGGTGGCGCACGCCTTTAATCCCAGCACTCGGGAGGCAGAGGCGGGCGGATTTCTGAGTTCGAGGCCGGCCTGGTCTACAAAGTGAGTTCCAGGACAGCCAGGCCTACACGGAGAAACCCTGTCTCAAAAAACAAAAACAAAACAACAAGAACCCTGTCCCCAACCCCATCCACGCCTCTCATCCCCTGTCTGCCAAATTCCCTTAAAAACACACCCAACATCTTTTACACAATCCCCTGCACTCAACGCTACCCGGTATTTTCGGAAGCCCACTGGTACAAGGAGCACCAGGTAAGACCTCACCCCAAGCCTTTGGCCACAAAGTCCTGTTAAAACACACCCAACAGGCTTAAACTGCACCCCACCCCCTGGATTTTATTTTCCAGTCCACAACTCCATGTACTTTCCTGGAGACCACTCTGGCACCTGGGACCCCAGGCCACAGAGGTATTAGGTACCCCAGAGGCAAGGGCAGCATCCAAAATCCTAGAGGACACGCAGGACACAAAAATCCCAGAGAACACAGCCTGAAGACCTGAAGACTCACTAGCCACTAGAACTCCAGGCCAAAAGGGAGAGAGGAAATAGAAACTAAATGGGGGGGAGGGTGTCCAAAAAACACCCATCCAACAAAGATAAACTCAGAAATCAGCCTCTAAACCTATATTCTTCAAATTATTCCACAAAATAAAAACAAAAGGAACACTGTCAAATCTATTTTATGAAGCCACAGTCACCTTGATTCCTAAACCACACAAAGACTCGTCCAAGAAAAAGAATTTCAGACCAATTTCCTTATGAACATTGATGCAAAAATACCTGCAAACTGAATCCAATAATCCATCAAAAATATCATCCACCATGATCAGGTTGGCTTTATCCTAGAAAGGGAGGGATGGTTCATCATATAGAAATCCATCAATGTAATCCACCATATAAACAAACTGAAATAAGACAACCACATGATCACTTCATTAGAGGCTGACACAGTCTTTGACAAAAATCCAACACCCTTTCATGATGTAAGTCTGGGAGAGATCAGGAATACAAGGCATAGACCTAAACACAATTAAGGCAATACACATCAAACTGCTACCCAGCATCAAAATAAATGGACAGAAACTTAAAGCAATTCCACTAAAATCAAGGACAAGACAAAGCTGGCACTCTCTCTGTATCTATTCAATATAGTACTTGAAGTTTTAGCTAGTATGCAAAAGCGACCCCCAAAATTCTACCAGAGAACTCCTCTATCTGATAAACACCTACAGCAAAGGGGCTGGATATAAAATTAATCCAAAAAAAAAAAAAAATCAGTAGCCCTCCAATATACAACTGGTAAGTGGGCTAAGAAAGAAATTAGGGAAACACTTTTCACAATAGCCATAAATAATTTAAAATATCTTGGTGTAACTCTAACCAAGCAAGTCAAAGACCTATATGTCAGGAACTTCAAATCTTTGAAGAAAGAAACTGAAGAAGACACCAGAAGATGGAAAGATCTCTCATACTCATGGATACATAAGATTAACATAGTAAAAATAGCCATCCTACCAAAAGCAATCTACAGATTCAACTCAATTCCCATCAAAATTCCAACATAATTCTTTACAGACATTGAAAGAACAATATTCAACCTCATTTGAAGAAACCAAAACAAAAAAAACAAAAACAAAACAAAAAAACCCGGGACAGCTAAAACAATCCTGTACAATAAAAGAACTTCTGGTGGTGTCACCATTCCCGATTCCAAGGAGTGCTACAGAACAAACACAGACAAGTTCGGTGGAATAGAACTGAAGAACCAGAAGCAAATCCACACACCTACGGACCTTGACTTTGACAAAGAAGCCAAAATTATACAATAGGAAAAAAGAAAGCATCGCAACAAATGGTGCTGGTCTAACTGGATGTCTGCATGTAGAAGAATGCAAATAGATCCATGTCTGCCACCCTACACAAAACTCAAGTCCAAGCCGATCAAAGACCTCAACTCGAAACCAGATACACTAAATCTGAAAGAACAGAACATAGAGAAGAGTCTTGAAAGCGTCGGCACAGCAAACAACCTTCCTGAGCAGAACACCAACAACTCTGGCATGAAGATCAACAATAAGTGGGAACTCATGAAACTCAAAACTTCTGTAAGGCAAAGGACAGCATCAAAGGACAAAATGGCAGCCTAAAGAATGGGAGAGATTTCACCAACTCTGCATATGACAGAGGGATGATTATTAATTTAATACACTTCTTATCAAGCTTGTGTGACAAAGCTACATTACTGGATAATTTGATAAACTTTACCTACTTGAGCTTGGTTTTGTTTTTTCCCTTTTCCTAAATTAACTAGCATTGAGTGTAATTTATTTCCCTCTTCCATGCCTCTCCTTCTATCCTGCAGTACTTATAGGTATTTAAGATTGTGGACCATCAAGTTTGCACTTTAGAGAGTGATTTTAATCCTCTATTTTATCAGAAATTGTGATTTTTCTTGTTCTTAGCTAGAAAAATGACCATCTACCACCTTTTTACAGTATTTGCTTGTTTTTGACATTCAGAGTACAGCATGTGCATTGTGCCAATTGTTCAACAGGAATAACAGAAAAAGACAAGGAACTACTGAAGAGCCTAGTAACTACTGTTTCTGTGTGTAGTGTTTAGCCTTCCAAGCACATCTCATGTCTGTTGGTTTCTAATTAGCATGCATAGGCCGCTATGTGACTGAAGAATTTCAAACCAGCTTTATACCCTTCAGGAAGAAGCCCTTGTGATTGGCTATGTCCTCTCTGCCAGAAGGCTGGCTGTTAAGATGTTGGAGCTCCAGTTTTATGACAGCACCCCCTCCCTTGATCGGCTTCCTTTTACTCCATCATTTTACATCCTTACTGTTTTATTTTATAAACATATTTATGATGTTCTTGATTTGTTGACTACACAAATCAATTTCATTAAAGTCCAAAGATAACAAGTCATAAGGTACATTTTATATCATTAAAAATACAAAAAATATGATTTCATAAATGCTACAAAAATAAATAATGGAGAGATTTGGTGCAAAAACAACAAAATGCAATATATATATATATATATATATATATATATATATATCAAAATTACCTGAGGAGTATAATGCTTTATTTTTTTGTGTATAGCTTTGCAATCTATTTTTTATATATTGACAAGAGACTGAAATATTTAGCTATGCAGAATATGTGACCAGACCAGAGCATGTGTTGGAAGATTTTGGTGAACATTAACTCTACCCTGAAGTGATGGACTACAAGTTGTAATGTATATTATCTACACTTCAATCAATATTAGCAAGTCTCCAACTGCTAGCAACATAGTTCGTTTCCCTTGTACATTCTGTAAACATGATATGAAAATGCTGTACCTGGGCGGTCCTTTTTAAACTAAACATTTGCAAAACAGATGGTATTATTTGTTTTTAAAGCTTTTGTAAATAAAGGCTTCAAAAATGTTTTCCTATTTAAAAAAAAAGAACTCAAATAATTAGACACCAACAAAACAAATAACCCAATTAAATATGGGGTACAGAAATAAACAGAGAAATCTCAGCAGAGGAATCTCTTATGGCCAAGAAGCACTTACAGGAATGTTCATCATTCTTAATCATCAGGGAATGCAAATCAAAACAACCCTGAGATCCCATCTTACACTATCAGAACGGCTCAGAAGAAAACCTCAAGAGACAGCTCATACTGTCAAGGATGTTGAAACAAGGGGAACATTTCTCCATTGCTTGTGGCAGTTCAAACTTATACAACCACTTTGGAAATCAATTTGGCGGTTTCTCAGAAAATTGGGCATAGATCCACCTTAAGACACAATTATGCCACTCCTGGATATATACCCAAAAGATGTTCCACTATCCTACAAGGACACTTGCTCAACTATGTTCATAGCAGCTTTACTCACAATAGCCATAAACTAGACACAACCTAGTCAACCTCAGAATGGATAAAGAAACTGTGGTAAATTCACACAATGGAGTACTACTCAGCTATTAAAAACAATGACATCATGAAATTTTCAGACAAATGGATGGAACTAGAAAAAAATTATCCTGCATGAGGTAACCCAGACCCAGAAAGACAAACATGGTATGTACTCACTTATAAGTAGATATAAAGTATAGGCTAGCCATGCTATAATCCACAGACCCAAAGAGGCTAAGTAACAAAGAGGGGCCAAGGCAGGGTGCTTGAATGAGAAAGGGAAACAGATTTGACATCAGAAGTGGAGGGACGGGACTGGGTCAAGGAATGGGTGGAGGTGGGAATAGGAGGGATGAGGTGGAGAGGGGATGGAAGGGGAGATTGTAGGGAGAGAAACATCCTAGCTAGAAACCCAGGACAATGGAAATTTCCTGGAATCTGAGAGTGATTCTAGCGAAGACTCCTTGTAATAGGGGATATGGGATCTGAAATGGCTATCACCTATAACCAGGCAAGACACCCAATGGAAGGACTGGAACACCAATGCAGCTATAAAACCTGAGAACCACAATTGTCCTGCCTAAAAGTTCTGCAGGGTAAAAGATGGAGCAGAATTTGAGGAAGGGCCAACCAGTGACAGGACCAGCTTGAGACCCATGCCATGAGAGGGTTCCCACCCCTGACAGGATCAATGATATTGTGCTATATTTGCAGATAGGAATCTAGCATAACTGTCATCGGAGAAGCTTCACCCAGTAACTGATGGAAACTGATGCAGAGATGTCGATTGCTGACTGTATGCAGGTGAGGGCAGACACAAGATAAGGCTAAAGCCTGTGACTGGACAGTGGAAAAAGAAGGTGGGCTGAGAATTTTAGAGACAAGTACAGAGACAGAGAGACAGAGAGGCAGACAGAGATGAGGAGACAAGACAGAATCTATAGGAGAGGAAGAGGATCCAGAACCACGCAGTCCTCAGAGCCATAAGTATTGGGGACTTCTTAGATAGCTGATTAAATAGTAAGTATGGTGTGTTTGCCCCATCCATGTGTACAGCTTTCGTTTATAGCAATTGAGTTTTAAGTTCTTTGCGTAGGTGTTTTGTGGGTTGAGAATTCACTGATATAAATCTGACTGATGAATTTGAAGCCTCTAGAGTTTCAATTTTGCCAGGTTACGGGAATTTGTGTCAGCTAAGAACTGGCTGGCTGGCTGGCAATGTGAACAGGATCCACAGCAGGAAAACCAGTAGGGCAGCTGCCACATGAGGACCATGGAAACCCTGGCGGTAGGGAAACTGGTAATGAAACATGGAGTCACAATGGAGGTAGCTGGACACACCCACCCACACCAACACCCTCGTTTAGGTGACAGATCAGATCCACCACCACAGTGTTTAACATAGAACAGCTTACAAAATTAGGATGCTAGTTTCTGTGCCCAGCGATTTTGTTACCTGTTGGTTCTAAACTAAGATTGTGTGGTGTTTTCCTTCACTCGGTGACTCAACTGGGTTCCAGAGAAAGGTACGGCAGCAGGACACCCCAGCCAGCCATGGGAATTTGGAAGCATGGGGCGTCCATGGCAACAGCCCGCCATGGAAACTTAGCTAGTCCTAGCCGGGTGGAGAGATTTCAGAGCTGAGTTGGCCTATGTGTTGGGCTGAGGACAAGCTGGACTGTCTGCAGGTGCCAAGCCACCGGTAACATGGACTGCTTTTTGAATATTCATGCAACATAGAGACCCACAGCCAAACATTAGGTGGAACCTGGGGAATCCTGTGGAAGAGTGGGAGGAAGGACTGAAGGAGCCAGAGGGGTCAAGGACACCAAAAGAAAACCTACAAAATCAACTAACCTGATCCCATAGGGGCTCATAAAGACTGGACTGCTACCCAAAGGGCAGACATGGGATGGACCTGGACTCACGTGGGACTCCTAAAGCAGGAGCTTTAAACTACAATGCCTGCCTTTGGATGCCTTGTCGCCTTGTCACCTTGTCCAGCCTTCACAGAAGACAGTCTTACTGCAACTGGATATGCCAAGTCTGGTGGGTGCCCATGGGAGGCCTCCCATTGTCTGAGGAGAAGAGGAGGAAGTATGGATGAGGGGAAGGGAGGAAAGGAAGAGATGAGGGAGAGGAAACTGTGACAGGGATGTAAATTAAACAGACAAAGTCATTATAATCATAAAATACAAATACTGACCCAAGCATATATAAGAACCAAAAGTAATCCAATCCCTCACACATATTCATTCTTTCCTTACCAGGAAGGAATCTAAGTGGGGATGACCATAGGAACAAACTGTCACATATATCCCACAGATATATTCCGGAAGGATATTGTCAAATAGCATAGAACACAATGTGAGATTTCAGACCAATAGGGAAAAGATGAGACACCCAGAGCTGTTACAAAGTACTGTCATTAAGACAAGACACCCATTATTTTATACTGAACATAGAATGTGCTAACAATACCATAGCATGCCAAATAAGAACATTTAAAACATAGCAATGAAAACAGCATAAAAAGGATAAATGAACATTACGCAAAATGGTCTGTCTTCCTTAATATGAACATTTCACAGCAAGATCTCAAAGTAAATTTTGGAAATAAAATCTAATTTTTAAAGATGAAATAGAACAAACTGATTTTTGAATAATAATCTTTATTAGCATATTTTCAAAGGTACATATAATCCTGAGCTACTTCATTTATACATTTATCATTTTCTCTTTGAGGTGCAGCTGACTCCAACTTCGCAGTAAGTACGTTTTCATATTAATCAGGAACATAAATAATTTAGAACACTAGTTTTGTCCCTTGGAATCACCTACTAATGTATTCAGGGCATCTCATTGTCTAATTCTACAATGTAAAAGAGTTTAGACCACTGACTCTCAAGGAATTCCTTCTAAACTGCAAAAACTGGGCAGTGCAAGAGCTGAGTCCACGAATTCCACGCGAAGTTTTAGGTGACGATGAAACTCTTTATCTCTGATCCGTTCTCTTGAAGAAGTTGAGTCATTATCTGGCCAGGTGAGAAATGGTAAGAGAATCTCTAATTCTAACATTTCAGCTAATGCAAAAAGTCATAGGTTCTCTTCACAGAGAAGCGGGTGTACACATATCTCAAAAGATAAGTTTACCATGATCTAATGAAAAGGATTGCAACCCAGTGTCAACATGTCTTTGACGAGATGATGAAGTATTATAAAACATGTTGTCTGAAATACTTCCTCCAGTCAATAAAGGAATACATTCAGCAGAGTAACATTAAATTCCATAAATCCAGACCAGATTTTTGTAAATGCTAAATAAAAAGACAAAACTGAAAGGCAAAAGGTTCTGTAATCTTAGAGAAAAGACATTTATCTAACATCTCCAACTGTGGACTATATGTTCATCCTAGGTATTTTAATTTACTACCAAAATATTGTATCTTTCTACAAACAACAACAAAAAAACAAGCATATAGTATCTAGAAATGTTTCTCTGACAAGAATGTCAAGTTTTTCAAAGTACACTCAATTTGTTTTTCCTGAATAAGGTATCTATACTCTTAGGTTAAAATTACAGTAAGCAGTTCAAGCAAAAATGCGTATTGCTTAGATTTTTTTAAAGCAAGCAATTCTGTTTAAAATGTAAGTATAAATGTGAACCTATTGTAGAAACACTTATAAACACTTCTTGGGAATAGTCCCACATCAACAAGTAATGGAACAACTGGTTTAAACATAATGAAAGACCGATATTAGATATAACATGTGAGGACAAATGCAAAAATACCTTTATGATTTAAAAGAACAAAGACACAGCTTTATTTTTCCAAGTCTGAAAACCTAGCAGCAAAATGAACTTGCATATAATGTACTTCAGTGAGCATCTGTTCAGAAAAGACTCACAAAGTCTTGAGACTACTATACAAACCAGGATGGAATCTGTCCAGCAGAGCTTCTCAAGGACTACTGGACACTCTCACCTGCATCAAGGATTCATGAGTAGACTTAAGCAAAACCGTGTTCCGGATAACTGACTCTGATTGCGCCCCAGTAACAAGCTCGGATAAGGCAAATCAAACCTAACAGATAAGCAATTGCCCAAGACACATAGGTTGCATGAAATCGCCTTGAAAAATCTTGTGTGCCAACCTGAAACAAAAAATAGCATTAAAGCAAGAGATTAGAAACTTTAATGAAAACTTGTGCTGACCTCCCTGTTTGTGATAATATGAAATGTATCTCCAAACTGAAGCCACTAAGTACCTGTAGGTAGGTCTACATGTAGCTCTTGACTAATTGACAGACAGCAATGGTACTTGTATAACTACAAATTTTATTAAGTAAATAGAGAAGCACACTGCCAGACATAGTGATGCATACCTGTAAACCCCAGAACTCATGTGAAGTTATCTTTGTAAGGTGTTTGATCCATGTGAATACTTACTCCCATGTGGCAATGCTAATGATACGGGACCAGGTATATTAATCAAGGAACACAGCACACAAAAGCAAAGATCAACTGCCTCTCTTTGTCTGGAGTGATTTTCATGCCAACTGCTCAACTTCAGTCTCCTCTGAAACTAACTCATTCTCATTGCAAAAGTTGTTTTGAGTATAAGATAGTGCATGACCATAAAACATTGGTTCTGCCAACTCAACAAAAGTAAATGGTCTTTTGACAAATAGAGAATTTCTCAGTGCTAAAGACTTTGAAATAAGCACAACCACCCTCTCTCTAGATGGGCAGACTCCATTAGGAACAGGACATGCACAATGAAACTTGAGTTCATAAAGTTAATATAATGTCATAAAATCTTTTATAAGGCTGAAGAGATGGTATGGTTAGGAGCACTGACTGCTCAC
Organism: Mus minutoides; assembly: GCA_902729485.2. Classification (NCBI taxonomy): domain Eukaryota; kingdom Metazoa; phylum Chordata; class Mammalia; order Rodentia; family Muridae; genus Mus; species Mus minutoides. The sequence goes on from LR750016.1 coordinate 797,295, forward strand.
CCAGAGGACCTAGATTAGATTCTCATCACCCACGTCAGGACTCACAACCATCTGTAACCCCAGCTTCAGAGAATCTGACACCTTCTGCTGGTCTTCAAGGGCACCGGGTATGCATAGACATGTAGGCACACAAAAATTCCTATACGTATAAAATCAGATAAAAATGGAAAGTTTTTTTTTTTTTTTTAATAATTAACTAATGGAAAATAAAGACATATCCAAGTATTCGGTATCTGATTGACCATAGTCCCTCAGGAGCCTGTCGTGCTGAGTGACCACTAACTTGGGAATCTCTGAAGGGTGTCCCAAGTCTCACCACAGACTAAAGTTGATAAACTTTCAGAAAGAATTGTAACAGTCATGTTCAGTCTCTTGGCATAGAAGAGTACACCTGCATTCCTAGCATTTGGGAGGTAGAGGCAAGAGGATCGTGAACTCAAAGGCCAGCCTCTGCTCCATGAGCCCCTGAATCAGAACGGAGAAACTAACAAGTGGTACTCACAGTTAATCCAACTGCAATGAAAATACATATCATTCCGATGGTGACATACGCACAGCAGCGTCTCCGGGGAAGGGCGCTCCCTACTGAGGAGCTGCAAAGAGCAAAGCAGAGGGACACGTTAAACATCTCTGCAAAGACTCCCCATCGTGTTTTCACGACTTCTCATGTACGGCTTCAGGTACTTAAGAGCTTAATGTGCTTCTTCAAAATGATAGTCAGGATTATAAACTGACATGTTGCAACAAATGGCAAAAGCAAGTGGTGCCTTGCTCACAGACAATATTCATAAAAATAAAAAGGGTAAATTAAAAAGCCACTGTGGTCCCTGATCATCCTTCAGATAAATGTCCATATCCCAGAAGTCTTTTCTGGAATGGAGAATAAAATGTTAGCCAACAAGTAGCACTTGGCTTGCTTATAGTTTATGGTTAGTGCAGAAAATGTCAAAAATAAGAGAAATGAGTGAAAAGGCAAAGTATGTATAATTCTACTACCCTGAAACAGTTTTCAATTCTGACCCACAGGTGCATGGATGTTTTCCTGTTATCAAGCACTCACACAACAGAGTTCTGACACATCATCAACAGAACCAACCATTCCCCAATGATTTACACAGAAGTGTTTTCATCATTATAAAAACCATCAACTAAGCAACATTTAAAAAGCATTGTGTTTATTTTTCATCATTTTCTTAAAATTTTTACAAGTAGAATTATGACATTGCAGGAGTTAGATTTTTTAGGTTTCTTAACACATAGTGTTTAAAAGCCTCTGGGAAATCCATCAAAGCGTACACTGCTACTGTGCTTCTCTAGTGAGATCCAAGATCTGGTAACATTTGCCTACCTCCACCTCCAATTTTGGCAATTTTCAAAATGATGCCAGTATAGCAGAGACCAAGTCGCCCAAGTCTCGTGGGCACTGGTTGTTAATATGCATACTTTTTAAAAAATATATATGCCATATTCAGCCACTGTTTGTTAGTGAACGACCTTTGTAGAGAGCCGCTCCAGAGTCGGCTCTGTTGCTATTTTAAGATGGCACTGACATTTTGTTACCACCCCTAGTTTAGAGCCAGTAAACGACCCAAAAGCACGTGCACCTGTTGTTTAACTGCCACCCAGCAGCAGTTAATTGAGTAATGGCCCAGCAGCCAATCCGGTTAAGACACGCCTCCTCCTTGGCTATATAAGCTGAGGCTTTTCCGGGCTCTGGGTGTCTTTTCCTTTTGGAATGCTTAAATAAAGCTTTGCTGTAGAAGGATCCTGTGTGCGGCCTGCTTCTTCCTGCTGGCGGGATACGGCAGGTCGCATTCTGGTGCCTGAAACCCGGGAACAGACCACCATCAACGGCACATTGAGAAGAGGATTCAGAACTACAGGACGAGTGAGTTCAGAGAGGTATGTCTAAGCCTGAATTCTTCGGCGTTGTTTTTGGCAGTGCTTGAGGAAGTTCAGGATAGTCTATCAGAAACCGAACAGAGTGTGAGGTTGGGTGCGCGCCCCACAAAGAGCATGCTGTAGAAGGACTCTGAATCTACAGAGTTCAGAACTACAGGAATTGGTTTGGTTCCGAGAGGTATGCACCCTGTATTCTTAGGGATTGAAATGTTAAACTTTACGCAGGCAGGAGAAGCTACGCTTGAGCTCAGCTTTCTTTTTGTAGCAACTCTTGGCTTTATACTTTTGCTACATTGTTTCCACCGTTTTAACTGGTACTTCTCTGCTCCAGTGCTGAGAAATTTCTGCANAGCTCTACACGAGCTGTGTGGCAGTTAGTTCATTCCTGCCTAATAGAAGGGAAACAGTCATCATCAGTGCAAGCTAGTCAGGATGCCCTAGAGGAATTACAGGACAGGCTATCAGAAACGGAACAGGAAAGGCGCCAAAAGGAAAAGAGTAACAGGGATATATTTAAGAAAAAAGGCCCTTCCCGAGTGGAGAAGGCTCGGGGAGAGAGAGATTGGGGAAAGGATGCCCCGGGAGAGATTAAGAAGGTGAAAATTAAAATAAAGAAACCTAGTTCTCTTCATCCGTTAAAAGATTTAGAGGCTCTAGAATTTGGCAGTTCCAGTCTAGAGGAACTGGACTCCTCTGATGAGGAGGACTTAGAAGGAGAGGCAGCATGCTATGAGAGTGAGAAATATCATCCTAGTGAGAGACGCACGGCTGCAACTAAAAGAAAAATTACAAATGAATACTCTTCGCAATCTATTGACATAATGAAAAGGATGGGTTACCAAGAAGGCAAAGGACTAGGGAGAAAAGAACAAGGAAGATTGGACCCAATGCCACAGGAAGGAAATAGGGGCAGACAAGGATTGGGTTTTTCCTAGCTGCCATTGAGGGTTCTATGCCCATACCATGGCTTACGGAGGAAAGCGTATGGGTTCTTCAATGGCCATTATCCTCTGAAAAACTTGAGGCAGCCAATACAGTAATCAAAGAACAGTTAATATGCAACTAACTTGTCTAAGGTTTTGTCTAGGCATTTATTACAGAATTGGACTGCTGATTTTGACGATGCCCTCCGAGGACTGCGATTTGCCTTACTCAAGTTGATTCTACACGCCTGGACCTGTCGATGATGGAAGGCTTTTCCACATAGATCTCATCGGCCTTTTCCTACTTTAAGGAATGGGTGGGAGTGGGATTTTTTTCCTATTATTTTTGGATGCGGTGTCTTAATATTATGGATGGTTTGCAGGCTAAAATCTCAACAAAGATATGACAAGGTGGTGATTGCTCAGGTCCTTGCTGCATTGGAGCAAGGAACTGCTCCAGATGTTTGGCTCTCTAATAACAGGTCATGGCACTCACCCTAGAATAATTTTGCAGATAAGGATTGTTGCTTGGTTGCTTTATGGAATCATATGCTAGACCAACCTAAGACAGGGACCTATTGGTGAATAGTTTTCCCAGTGACGGGTAAGGCTAGCAATGGATGTCCACAGTAACCTAGTCAGTTGTTCCTTAGCCCCTGCACACCAGAGGACTTGGTTCCATTGCACCTGGTGGGGTAAGGAAGGCATGTTTATGAGCCTTGATCGCTTAGGCCCCCAACAATAGGACCTTAGCCAAATCAGGCCTTGTTAGTATAAGCAACATCCAAGCATTGCACTGTGTAGGCCAGACCTTGTTCAAACAAAACAAAAAGGGGGAGATGTAGAGAGCCGCTCCCGAGTCGGCTCTGTTGCTATTTTAAGATGGCACTGACATTTTGTTACCACCCCTAGTTTAGAGCCAGTAAACAACCCAAAAGCACGTGCACCTGTTGTTTAACTGCCACCCAGCAGCAGTTAATTGAGTAATGGCCCAGCAGCCAATCCGGTTAAGACATGCCTCCTCCTTGGCTATATAAGCTGAGGCTTTTCCGGGCTCTGGGTGTCTTTTCCTTTTGGAATGCTTAAATAAAGCTTTGCTGTAGAAGGATCCTGTGTGCGGCCTGCTTCTTCCTGCTGGCGGGATACAGCGGGTCGCAGACCTTCACATGACCAGTGTCAAGACCATGTGTAATCATTCAATGGTTGTTTACTAAATAAGTGAAATGCAGGAACAGGCCACAGAAACAAATACACGGTACTGTACAGGGGTTTGCATTATGCAAACCTTCAATTTCCTTCAATACCTAAATCTTCCGAGAAGCTAGTGAACTTTGCTGCAAATATATGCATCACCAATTTTCCTGAACGAAACATTAACAAATATCTGAGTGCCCCAGAGACAACCACAGACACTGTACTGTGCAGGCAGCTGTCTGAAATCAATAGGGCATATAGAGTTCAAACATTTATGCTATATTTAGCCTTAGACTAGTTTTAGTTTTATATCTTATGTATCCTAAGAGCAGGATTCTTGCCTTATAGAGCTAAGTGTTGTTTCTCATTACAACTACCTGTCTAGCAATCTCTGGAGGTCCCTAATTTACCATGCATGAAAAACAAAGTAAGNTCGAGGACCAAGAACTACTCTTTGCACCAGTAAAAACCATAGTATTTAATATTATGTGCTGCTATGTGCAATATCCAAGATTTTTTGTGCCTCTGTCAAATCTTTATAGATACATGTGTTATACTGTTTCTCTAGAATTTGACTTTTTATTTGCTTAACGCTCCATGGGGGAAACCTGTATCGATAAGAGACTATCTAATTCATTTATATTTTTATAACAAATATTTTCTTAACTTGCATTTTATGAATAGAACATTTTATGAATATTTTCTTTCATAACCACTACACTAAGCACTATTGTGTGTCGTTTATATGTATGAGAATCCCTCAAATATATTCCTAGAAAGAGTGTTCCGTTATGCCATAGATATACCTTAATAAATATCAAATTCAGCTGAACAATGCCCTACTCAATGATAACTTGGTCAAGAAAGAAATAACTTAAAGACTTTAGAATTTAATAAAAATGAAGGCACAACATACCCAAATTTATGGGATACAATGAAAGCAGTGATAAGAAGAAAACTCATAGCTCTGAGTGCCTCCAAAAAGAAACTGGAGAGAGCATACACTAGCAGCTTGACAGCACACCTGAAAGCTCTAGAACAAAAAGAAGCAAATACACCCAGGAGGAGTAGATGGCAGGAAATAATCAAACTCAGGGCTGAAATCAACCAAATAGAAACAAAAAGAACTATATAAAGAATCAACAAAACCAGGAGCTGGTTCTTTTAGGCAATGAACAAGATAGATAAACCCTTAGCCAGACTAACCAGAGGGCACAGAGACACTGTCCGAATTAACAAAATCAGAAATGAAAAAAGAAATATAACAACAGAAAATGAGGAAATTCAAAAAAAAATCATCAGATCCTACTACAAAAGCCAATATTCAACAAAACTAGAAAATCTACATGAAATGGATGATTTTCTAGACCGATACCAAATACCTAAAGTTAAATCAGGATCAGATAAACCATCTAAACAGTCCCATAACCCCTAAAGAAATAGAAGCAGTCATTAAAATTTCCCAACCAAAAAAAAAGTCCAGATGCAGAATTCTATCAGACCTTCAAAGAAGGCCTAATACCAACACTCTTCAAACGATTCCACAAAAGAGAAACAGAAGGGACACTACCCAATTCGTTCTAGGAAGCCACAGTTATGCTGCGTATTCTCCCTTGGAGATGGAATGGTTTCTGTCTAATCAGGAACTTGTCACAATTTCCTTTTATAGAGAACTTCATAAGAGAATTTTTCTACTTCTATCATGTTTAATGTTCCAAATGGATTTTAAAAACTGGTTGAGTGCATATTACTTTTAGCTTCAGAAGATATCACGTATATTTAAGAGGCATTAACTATTATAAATTATTTTGATGACTTAAAACTATGTCAATACTGAGTTGTATATTTTAAAATAAATTTTATTAGTTTAATAATAGTATAAAAAGAAAAATAAATAAATATCAAATTCATGTCTTCAGCAAAATTGCATGAAACATGCCACTATTCTACCTAAATTCTTGCCAGCACTTCAAGAACACTTAGTATTGTTCCTATTTACATAGGCAAGAATGGTTTTTAATTGTAGTTTTGAGTATGTGTAACCTTTTTTTCTAAAAGATTAGGCATCTTTTCAACTGCTAATTGCCTTTCTTTTTATACAATACTTGTTCATGTCTTTAACATCTTTTGATAGAGATTTTAATCAAGAAACTCAATGTAATATATGGCAACTCTTTTGTAAATTTATTTTTATTAATTTTAGTTATATACAAGTTGTGTGTGTGTGAGTGTGTGTGTGTGAGTGTGTGTGTGTGTGTGAGTGTGTGCGTGTGTGTGTGTGTGTGTGTGTGTGTATGTTTACAGGAGTATAAGTGTCTAAAAAGGCCAGATGAGTTGGGTTCCCCTGGAACAGGAATTACAACTGCTTGAGAGCAACCGGGGAACTGTACTGAGGTATGTGGTAATAGCAATACATGTTTTTAACCACTGAACCATTTTTCCAGGCCAAGGTAATTCTTTATATTGAAAATTTCCACTCTTCCTTTAAGGGTTATGATTTTTGATGCCTTATCTAGGAAGTTCTTTCTTATCCATTACAAACATACTTTTCTATCTTTTAATATCTTAATTTACAAAAACATAGTCATAGCTGCCAGTTTTCACTTTCAAACATTTGAACTTATAGTATATTTATATACTATACTATATTTATTACATAGTGCACACAAGTATGAGATTTATGTTTCTGATGAAGTGACTACAGTGTTAGTTATTTTTATATTAGATAGGACATGTAATAAAAAAGAAACACAGACCATAAAAGGCAAATCACAGTTAAGAGAATTTGTTTCTTTGGGGTATAACTGTAGATTCAAGTATCAGGCTGCGAGCTGACAAATAGCCTTGTACTGTCTGTAGTTAACTGGCATTAGCAGACTCCACTCCATTGGTAGCAAAGTTCCTGCCACTGTTACCTTTCTAGACAATCGGAGAGGGAAGAGAATACCCAGTCAACCAATTCTGTGTTTGAGGAAGTGGTAGGAAGCTGGGCTCACCACTTTTACTCAGATTTCATTGTTTCCTACCCAAGCACATAGCTATCCCAACTGTAAGGGATGATATAGCTTAGATTAGAGATGTGTTGGGAGTGGAGTTCAATTACTAAAAGAAAGAACAGTACCAAAGACTTGCTATTGAATCTCATGTGGATATTTTGACTCTAGCTAGCATTTGCCTGGTGTGTATTTGCCTTTGGGGAGTGTTTCAGTGTTATAGCTTTTTCTATCTGTTTTCTTTCATTCTATGCTTAGCTGTTATATTTTTAACCTTCTGCATTGGCTTCCACTTTGCTATTAAGATGCTTGCTGACACAAGCTATCTTTTTCTAGTCTCCCTTTTCAGGTAGGTTATTTTTCATTACCTACTTGTTTTGGAGCAAGAACATACGAAGAACTTTATTGGGAGGAAGTCGATCCTAGCCTTTCCAACTTCTGAAAGGCAAAGGCCATTTCTCTTCCCCTGAATGGTAAAGCCTCAGGATAGCCCATCCATGACTGCAACTTCATTGGTGGGCCCTTACGGGATTCTTTTAACTTTCATAAGATATACGTCAAAGAGGATGTTTATTATAGTTATTTATTTTAAAGCATATATTTTAAAAAGTGGAAAGGTTACTTAGTGTTCCCAAGAATCTAATTATGCTTCAAACTATAAACTTCCCTATTCACAAACTACTTTCTGAAATGTTAGGCTTATAAGGGATACTTGCAAAGTGTGAGTATAGCTATTGCTATGAAAAAAAAATTAATGCCAATCAATGTTCGTTGTAGTTTCAGATGAATTAATGGGGAAGGTGAGTGCTACAGCTTGAATATTGATTGTTTCTTCCCTTCTGAACCTCACCTTGGAGTATAATCTTCACTCTGAGCTTTTAAGAGGATGGGACTTGAATTGGAAGAACGCACAGATGTGTGACTTTTGAAAGGTGATTAGGATTGGGTAGTCACCAAGATGAGACTCCCATGAGGGAATCTTGTTTTGTTTTGTTCTTAAATGACAGAAAGACCAGAAAAACAAACGTGTAAATTCCCGGTCGCTAGTCATGTAAAACTTTACCACCCCAAAATTCTGCCAGCAAGAACGTTGACACCATATCTAGGCTCTTAACCCTAGAGCACATAAGCTAAAATAAGCCTTATTTTTTTCTCTTTATTATACATGATGGCTTAGCTATTTTATTATTGCAAAACCAATGAACCAACACAGTGAGGTTTCAAGACAGGGTGAGACTGAACTAGGTAGAAGGATGAGCCATTTTAGTTCATAATCATAGCCATGGTTCAAGTATGAGGCAAAAAATAGTATCAGAATCATTCTCCTATGGGAGAATGGTTGTAAATAATAACCAAAAGTGGTATAGAATGGTTATAAAAGCAAACAGGAGAAGCAACAGAGATTTCAGCTCGTCTGTGGGGTTTAGTGGGTGACTCTGAGACAGGGGGGGGGGGGGGGAGTGAAGCACCCAGGCCATATCACAGCTCACACAAAAGGATACAGGAGAACATTAAGGGACAGTAGAGGATGCTTATGATGCAAGAATCAGTTGATGTGACCACATGGGGGGAGAGGTCGTTTGTAGGTACAGAAGAAATCAGAAAAGCTGGAGAAAGTAAGTAGAGACTTATATATGAGGGACCTTATCAAGCTTTCTAAGAAGTTAGTCAGCTTTTGGATTTTAGATAATGGACTTACAATGAACTTTCTCGATGGAGAAAAGGGGACAGAAAATGTTTCCTCAACGTAATGTATACAGCACTAGAAGGACAAACTTAAGAAAGCAGTGGACAGGATTCAAATCAGAAGGGACGTGACACCTTTTAAATTATGCAGCATATAAATCACACATTTGCATGCCATGAAAACTACTGGAAATATGAAGGCAGAGTTTAAAATCATATGTGGATGTGGGCCAGTTTTCTAGGACACTGATTGAAAACTTTAAGGCTGGAGGCCAAAGGGTAAGTCAGAAGATCACTATTTCAACCCGAACACAAGATGCTGAATGCGTGACATAAAAACAAAAACAGGAAGCATAAGACGGAGGAAGTAAAAATGTCAAGACACATAGTGATAGGATACCAGCATCCATAGAGAATATGCAGAATATAGAAAAGATGCGATTGGAATTCTGGCTGCACTGCAGTAATAGGATAACCTTCATTAACATGTCCATCATCTATAAGAAATTCTGGGGTGCAGAGTGTGGTCAGGGAGTTGTTCAAGGTGTTTGTGATGTCAGCTAGATAATAGAATGAAATAACTGTAGATGAGATCATAAACAGGGACTATCCAGGATGGCCAGGACTACCCTGTCATGAAATAGGAAGGAAGGAAGGAAGGAAGGAAGGAAGGAAGGAAGGAAGGAAGGAAGGAAGGAAGGGAGGGGATGAGAGAGAGGGAGAGAAGGGGGGAGGGAGGGAGAGGGGGAGGGAGGGAGGGAGGGAGAGAGGGAGGGAGGGAGAGAGGGAGAGAGGGAGAGAGGGAAGGAGGGAACAGGGAAAGACATAAAAGCTAAAAAAAGGAATAAAGAGCAAAGCTCTAGCTGAGGGTGAAAGCTATACATTAGTAGAAAGCTAGCTAATTCCAAAAATTCTAGCTTTCAGTAAAGAAGAAGAAAGTAATGGCCATGTTGATACAAGATGTTATCTGCATGTAAGAGAAACAAGCTGAAGACTCAGTGAATCGAACAAACCTGAAACTCTTTGTATCACCCATGATAAAAAGGAATCTATTGTCTCCCGCCAGATCCACATCCTCTAGATCCTGGGGATCCAGTCTCCAGTGCATCTAGGAAAAAAGTCATCCTTGGCTCAGCCTCCTCCATCCATGCTCAGTCCTCTCCGTGTATCCTTAAGGGCAGGCTGACACTCGGACTCCGCCCTTGCCTTTGCACGGTGACTGCTTCTGCAGTGTAACATCCTGACTTCTTCAGAAATTCCCCTTATGGACACAACTCGGATCACATTTCACCCTCTTCTGGAAGTCATCTCTCATGATCACGTTCCTGCCCATCTTCACACATTGCCATGGTAGCACTTAAATGTTTTACTGTAGTTTTCCATCCTGCTCCTTCCCCACCTTTTACCTACCAAACTAAGGTGCATCACTTTAAGAAGTACCTGTCACACAGGAGTGCTTACTCTGTAAGAAGTACCTGTCACACAGGAGTGCTGACTCTGTGTAAGAAGTACCTGTCACACAGGAGTGCTTACTGTGTGTAAGAAGTACCTGTCACACCAGAACGCTGACTTGGAACCTTTAAAGGATGGCTCCAAGAGCCAGAATCCATAATAACTGAAAACAGTAGAAAGGGATTCACAAAGGAGCTCTTGGTGATGTAGAACTGACATTCAATGATGATTTGACAGAAAGCTAATGTCTCTCTTGGTCTTAGGTCCATTATAGCATGTCAGTAGGGGACCACAGCCAAAGTTGTACTTCAGAATGCTACAACTGAATATCAAGATGGCAATGAAAGGGGAACAAGCTTTCAGCTGCAACAGCCTCTCCATCTTCATGAATAAGGAGTAGGAGAACACATTTCTTTGCCTGTGGTGATGTGAGGGAAAGCTTGTGAGATGAACTCACAGCATACTAGTTCTGTAGGAATCATTTTATAATTCCTATAACTGAAAAAGAAATTCTGGGATAGTTATGTTTAAAGAAATAAAATGCTATCTCAGTATCTTATTCTAATAGCACCTTCATGTTACTATAAAGAAAAACATGCCAAAAAAATTTGGAGGCCAGCCATGAGTGCTCATGGGATGGATGACAGCATCTGCCTTCATGTCACAAAGGCCCTGAGTTCTCCCGTGGTTAGCATATGACTCCAGGTCTGCAAACTATCTTCTCCGAATGATGTTTAAGTTGGTTTAGTCCACATGAGTTTCTATAAATACCATTCCCTAGGTTATTGATACAAATTCTTCTTTCTATTAATACAGCCTTATGGTCAGAAGTTTTACATTCTTATCATCAGCCAAAAACAATGCCTCTGTTCTAAAGTAGTTAATCAAACAGGTCCCTTAAGCATAATCCCTGACCTTTCTCAACAGTTTCTTACTGTAAAACTAGGCTAACCTGCACTCTAAGATGGTTGCAAAAGCTCTGGCTACTGTGTAGAGGTGTCTGGAAGGCCATGTTCACTGTGCCGAGCTTCCTGTCCTCTGCTGCCTATATTTTATAATTTAATACTACTTAATGTCCTTGAAGAAGATAGTTCCCACTTAGCTTTGTGCATTTTTGATACATTCACATAGTTATACATGTTAGGCACTGCTGTCTCCTTTTCCGTGTATGTATTTGGGGTTGTCTGTTTTTCTTCTCCATGCATGAACTTTCAATAGACTCAATGAAATTAAGAACTTAGGTGATTAATTTCACAAGTTTTAAATATCTCTTCTTTTGAAGTTAAAAATAAATGATAAAGAAAATTCTCCCAGAGGTATATTTAGTGGAAATCATTTAGCAGCGATGAATGGAGACATTTCATTATGTAGTCTCAATTTTTCAGACACTTTAATTATTTTCTCTGAGAAATTCTTGGGATTTTTTTCTACTGTCAAGATAGATGAAGCTAGTTAGATCATACTAAAGGTCATGAAAAAGTATGAATCCATATTTTCTGTTTTAAGAATTGAATTGTCAAAACATTCCAGTTTAATTGACTTTGCTTATATTATAACTCACACACATAAGTGGATAATCATTTTTAATTAAATTTTCATTATCAAAATAAATGCTGTGTGGAATGGTTAACAAATCAAGCCCAAGAATTCTATGGTTTAAAAGCCCTTCTTAAAGGGTTGGCTGCCTGGGAACATGAGTTTTTAAAAAGTTCCCAGGATCTCATATGTAATAAGAATGATTTATTGAGTATAAATTCTCTCTGTGTGTAATATGGGTTACCCCAAATATGAACTTTCCTGCTGGATATTTGGAATGTGGATGTGTGCTTGGCAGTGTTCCTCAGGGCAACAAGTCTCAAGGGAGTGCCCTTAGTGACACACACTGCAGGTGTGGGAACAATTCTTTCACAGAAGGCTCCACCCAGAAAGGCGCTTTGAAGCTTTTGCTTGGTGTCTACAAGCTTTGTGGCCCATCTGTCTTTTCCCTTTGCTGAGAATATTTAATATTCTTCAGCTAGAATAAATCACATCTGTGAGTATGACTGACCCCTGTGAGTTCTGCTTGGAAAGTCCTTGGTCCTCAGAATCCCCAACACATATTCCATAAAGTATTTTTAGTCAATGTATCTTTTGTGGTTTTCCATGTTCATCTAGTTTCTTGTTAATTTTCCTAGGCAAACCAGTCAGAAACACAGATAAATAGACTGGATAGCTAACTCAGGCAATTACATAAACTTTGTCAGAGTAATAATCTCATTAGGAAGAAAGCAGAAAAACTAACCATCAGTTACAGACTCACAAACAATATAGTTTTTTCTCCTTGATTACATGCTTTTAACAGATTAATTGGAAAAGATTATAATCTTTATAACATTGGAAAACTCTCCAGGTAACTTGACAATTTATTAATTTTGCTCTCTTAAAAATGGATTTCCCTCTAAGGAACAATAACTGAGCCCAATTATTTTCATTTCAAAGTGGAATATGTTAGCTTAAAGATGTCTTGGCTTTGTCTTGAAAATGATAATTAAGCATGCATTCACTTCATGACATGCCTTAAGCAGCATATCGACATAAGCGAAAATTCCAAGATCTTCTGATTACTCTCCAATATTTCTCAGTGTTATGTCCAGCAGAGAACTTACATTTTTTTGCAGTGTGGGCATTTTGCCAGGGTGTTGAACCTCAATTCCATCCACTGTAAAACAAATAGAGAAAAGGATTTGAAAAGAATAACAACTGAAAACCAGCCAATCGGAGACCTGTTTACTTTAGTCTAAAAGCCACCAGGGATCACGACACAGCCATCAATCACCTTCTCGTGGTTCCACGGGGTTGTTTTTTTTTTTCTTCTTCAAACAGTTCTCTCATCCCCTGGAACATATTTGGGATCCCAGTCTGAACCCGTTCCCATGACTATCACAGGGCTCCGACACCACCCAAATCTGCCTCACAAGGAGAACAGCATGCAATCTTTCCCCTGAGTTCTTGTACTAAAATATATCATGTACCTTCAAATTTTATTTTCCTCCAAGCCCTGAGGACCAAGTTGTAAATACTTGAATACTCTGATCTGGAACTGTTTTAAATTTTCTATTTCACTTGTGTGAAAAGTCACGCCATACATAATAAACGAACCCAATGACATGCTGACAGAACTAGAACCGGGGAACTGGATCTTACTCCCTCCTTGCTTATAAAATGTAACCAGAACACATTAATCCTATGGTACCATTTTCTCCTCTTCTACCAGTAAATGTAATAGAATATGTTACCTTTCTCATATAAATGTCATTCAGATACTTAAAATAGCATACAGAGCTTAGGGCAAAGTCTTTCAAAGAAAGTTCCTGTAAATTTAAGATAAGTCTTTACTTCATGAAAGAGTATTTCCAAATGGCTTTCCAGCGGGGTGTGGTTGTTGCTCTGAGTCCCAGTCGATGGAGAACAGACATGGGACCCTGGTTCACTGTGATATCCCAACAGGCTTTCTAATTGTTCATCTTGCTTTAAATAAGATAATATCATATTGCTTTCCTAGTTCCACAGGGAGATAAATATGTCATTAGTTTTGTGTCAAAACAAGTTTCCCATATCAAAGTTAATTTTTGTTAAAGATTCTAGGTGATCAAATTTCTACTTGTGAATTTTCAGAATTTTCAGAAATTAATGTTTTTCAAGTCACAAAATATCTAATGGATTTTTTTTAGATTTAAGAAATGAGCAAAGAGGTACGGATCTCCTGTGCTCAGTTTCTTCGTTTTAATAAAAACTTCAGGCAACTCAGCAAACCCTGACAGGACCTGCCCACTCCTGTTCTGTCACTGCAGGCCACCTAGTCTCAGTGTGTGGCTCGGCCTTCTCAGAGAGACTGAGAACATCAACCAAACCCACATAGTTTTCAGGCTACAGTCAAACTTCCTCTCACTGCTTTCTCTCTGTGATATGCTGGTTTATTTCAGTTATTCTCATCTGCAAAGAATTGTTGAATTACTACGCCAAACAGATTTATACAGATTTACACAGAAACTGGAACGGAGCACAAATAAACGGAAGTGTTTTCTGTCTTCAAACAAAGTCAGATGAGTTCCTGAATGTGTATATCATTTGAGATTTTATTTATAAATAGCTCTTCGTAAGTGAATTTTGTAATTCAAACGACAATATAGCCAGAAGGAGACAATTACAAAACCCTTAGGTCAAGGGTAACTCAAAACCCACGACTCAAGGTTGACACATTTGCAGACGTGAATTTTAGGGGACCAGCCAAAGCAGACTATTTATCTCAGCATTATTATTTTATAGTGAACATTTTAGCACAGGCTAATCTTGGCAAATTCATTGATAACAAACATGAGAAGCAGTTGTGAAAGAGGTAAATTATATGGTCATCAACCAGACACAAACGGTGGTGGTGCCACCTCCAGGAATGGTCTCTCTGCAGCAAATTCAACCAGGAAAAGATGTTATGGCTCAGGCTGATTTTGTGGGTATTTAATTGGATGAAAATTTATTTTGCAAAGAATTTGACTTTCTACAATTTCCCTATCTAAAATGCTATGCCTGTACTCTTAAAATGATATTGTTCAATCTTGAAATCCTGGCAGAAAAAAAATCTTTTTTTTTTCTTGGTCACTTCAGGTAGTCCCTAGCTAGGATATGACACCTGCAGGAGACCCTGAATCCAATACACAGCATGTCTGCTTCCCTCATGAAGACTCAGCCCTGCTCTGACCTGAGTCCTCCCTGCTCCTAGGTGCTGAAGGGAGCGTCTTTCTGATGCCTAGTGGTGTGTGTGTGTGTGCTGTTCAGTGGTGAGACGCTATGAAGCAGAGTCTGGTGCACATGTCGACCATCCCCCGATCTCATACACATGTTGCCCTGCTGCAGCTTAGCCATCGCTGGCACACATCCATGAGCTAGAAGAGCAAAATCTAGGAGCAGAAGACAGGACCTATGGGGTACTGGGCTCCTTGAAGCTACTTGTCTGCATCTCTCCTCACCTCAGCTCATTAGATGCTCATCTCTTCATTAATTAAAAACAGGATGTATGGTAACTAGAGGAGGATCAGCAGTGCCTTATGTATTCCCATATTCACAGGCACATCCTCAGTCCCTCAAGTTCCATACCACTGAGTTTCCATGCTAGAATACACGACTACATCTTTAAATATCTTTAATATCACCCCACTAAAATATATTTTAATGGATATAAAAGACAATGAGAAATACCTGGAAATATGTTTACATTAAAATTATTATTTCCTTCTGCTATGACACTTACTCTGTATTCAGGTGAAGAAAATCTTCCGTTTGACACTACCAGCTTGGCTCATTTCAGGGAAAAGTTTGAACTGTGACAGGATAAATAGTTCGCCATCCTGAACTTTAATCCACATAAGAATGACTCAGCACATTTGCTGAGTTATGCCTCCGAACCATGAACTGTGACTCAGCACACTTAGTGAGCTATGTCTCTGAACCATGAACTGTGACTCAGAACATTGGTGAGTTACGTCTCTGAATCATGAACTGTGATTCAGCACATTTGGTGACTTGTGTCTCTGACCCATTATCTGTGACTCAGCACATTTAATATGTTGGGTAGTTCTGTAAAAGAACACTAGCTTCGGTCAGGATGAATATGCCTTTTATCAACATGTGCATACCTGTGCCCAGGAGACTCGGTATTAACCTCTGTTGTATGCTAAGAAATTTCCTTATATTCCTCGTGGACTAGTTGAAGCCTGCATATTTACTTTATTTCTTCTAGGAAACTGTTTTCTAAACATGACTTTCAAAATAGTCACTGTTATCAGACCACAGGATTCCCTCAAAATAGTTTGGATGCGAAACAATATTTGGACATGTGACATAAAAACTCCCTTTTGGATGTTAACAGTGACACACAGGAAAAATACCAAAGTGAATAAAAAAAAAAAAANGTTTCAGGTTAAGGAGAGAAGCCTAGCGGGGCTGGGAGCTCAGTGCTAACTTGTGGGTTACTGGTCAGGATGGTGAGCTGTTCTCAGCAGCATCCTTCTGCTTCGCCTGCCATCTTTTAATAGTCAGGCTTATAATTCCCAAGTTAAGTTGGTTCGAAGTTTACTATCTGACACTGTTTCAAGACCTGCCTGGACTTACACAGTTTAACACTGTATGATCATGTCTATAGACAGAAGTGAAAACAGTAAAACCCATAGAGTCAGAAAGGACAGGATCATCCCACTGACTCAAGAAGGGCAAAGAAGAATTAGAAGCAGTCTACTATGCAACTACAGTTAATGACATTGTCTCATCTTCTTGAAATGATGAAGAAAGCAGATAGTGAATGTCTAACTGTTGTTTTCATGACACACTAAAAATGATCTAAATGTTAGCTTGTTTGATTGTGATGATTTTAATGTACACATGTACATAAATGTAAGTTGCACCTCCTAAATATATGTATGATTTCTGGTCGTCAGCTACATTACAAGGCTGAAAACCAAATACCATGGTGTTCCTTGCAAACTCTCTCCAGACTACACAGCCAGAAGCATGCCTCATGCAACACAGGCAAGAGGAGAGTGATTTACTCTGAAAGGGAACTAAGCTTACAAGCCTGTGTTGTGTGTGACTTAACAATTTCCTGTGACCTTAGTAAAGTGGAGGGACTATTCTAAAAACACCGGAGTTAAAGTCTACGGCCAATGTAGGGGTATGTCACTCCATCATTGCCTAGAATGCTGTATCCCAGTTCCCACTTTCCCAGGAGATCAGAGCTTCCCCCAGAGAAACTAGTGCCTCAGCAGATTTGCAGGTATTTAAGAATGACAATTTTTTCAAAGAAAAGGAGAAAATGGAAAAGAAATCAACTAGCCTCTGTCTACATGTAGAGTCCAGTAAGGGAACTTAAATAAACATTTGAGTCAAATTTCTATGAACAAAACACATATAAAAAAAAATGAGGACAAAACAGAAAAACATTGAGAAAAAGAACACCTCCTAAAAACTATTTCTGAATGATGCCATGAGGAAGAGATTATAATGAAAAGGAAACAGAATTTGAAAGGCTCTTGGGTATTGAAGCTTAAGCTAGATCATCTGAAATAATCCCAGAAGCCCACAGAATATGCTCCCTGGAACATGTATGTCCTCATGAAATTTCAAATCAATGAGGAAATTGAAAGGGAAAGAAAAACAAGGAGAAATACAGAGGAATAGGTTGAAAAGGAAGGTCCCAAAATTAGAACAGTCAAAGTCTCTTTATCACTGGAAAAAGTCTGCAACTTTCCAAAAGGAACAACTGAAAACCTCGAATTCAATAGCTAAATTCTTATGCAAATTTGATGTTAGATTAAAAACTGCCTAGAGAATAACGTTTACTTCCTGTCCCTTCACAGAAGGACAAAGTCAGCAGCTGCCAAGACGGCACGTGATGCAAATCTGCAGACTGAAACAGACCTTTCAGGAGGGTCCAAGGTAACAGGTACGGAGCAGAGAGCTAAAATAAAAGATTGGACACACATCTGACTAGATACAGCTATACATCTAAAACATGATGTAAAGAACTAATAGCCTGCACACAGAAAAGAGCAGGCACATATTTACAGTTTCAACAAAACACTGAAGTTCATGTGATAAAATTGGGCTATGTCACATGTTTCAGCAGTGAACAAGATTGCTCTAATCAGATAAAGCAATCGAATACGAAGGAACACGGAAAGTCCACTGGGAATTAAGGAAAGGAAACAAGGGTGAGGACAGGAAGAAGGGGGTGTGAGTGTAAATGTTCACCTCAAATCTGACAAAGTAGTGGCCAATAGGAAAAAGGAACAGCTTGAACACAGAAAACCGCTGTCAGTTAAGCAGCTGGAAGAGCTGAAGGCATCTGAGGGACAAGAGCTGGTAAGCAGGTAGACGAAAAGGTCCCAAGCCCAATTAGATATTTAGAACATGTGCATACAAACTGCTTTAATATAATAAACACTTCAACGGAAAAAGCCATCACATTGGTTAAGCTCGTTCATCCCATGGCAGCGCTCATGGGGTTCCGTGCCAAGACTCTAGAAAGCATCTAACACTAAGGACCTAAAGTAACTCTTTTTTCTTATGTCTTGAATAGAAAAAAAAAATTCACCCTCCCTGTTCTGGCACTCACTCTGTAGACCAGGCTGGCCTTGAACTCAAAGATCTGCCTGCCCCTCATCCCTGCTGGGATTAAAGGTATGCACCACCATGCCCAGCTCAAGAAATCCTCCCTTATCCTTCCTGATGGGGTGAATCATTATGAAATTAATTCTTTAAAAGTCTACCATGAGTTGAAATTAGTAGTACTAAAACAACTTCTCTAGAATTGCTCACATCAAAGTACTTGTATTTTAGATTTTATCCAATGTTTTCTCTAATAGCCAGTGTCAGAATTAATTTCCTTTCTCCAAGTAAAAATTTTAAAGTCAGAACATTTTTCATAAATCATATAAGAATTTTTCAAGAAAGAAAGAAAGAAAGAAAGAAAGAAAGAAAGAAAGAAAGAAAGAAAGAAAGCAAGCCAGGCAGTGGTGGTGCATGCCTGTAATCCTAGCACTTGGGAGGCAGAGGCAGGTGAATTTCTGAGTTCGAGGCCAGCCTGGTCTACAGAGTGAGTTCCAGGACAACCAGGACTGCACAGAGAAACCCTGACTTGAAAAACCAAAACCAAAAAAAAAAAAAAAAAAAAAAGAACTTTTCTTGAATTTCTTGAAAATTCTTATATTTTCTAGAAGCTGTAAAGGCAGGTTAAACACGTGCACTTTGCCACTAAGTACAGAGAGGTGTGGGAAGATTGATTTGCTTACAAAGATACCCACCCACAGAGCTAAAGCTGGATGCATCTTTGTCTAATTCACAAAGGATGTTATATACCCTGCCAAACTCTGGACTCAGCAGCTACATAAATAAGGTTCTATTTTAATTTTCTGATCAGTGTACATCTGGATAAAACTAAACAGTCTCCATGATGACCTAGATGTAAAGATTAGGGTCCTATGACCAATATACAGCTACTTACCAGGAATGTGTTCCCGCAGTGCCCGCACACTACCCTTGTACCTTCTGGCTGGATTGGCAACGCAGGTTGAGCCGGTTGTTCTTCAGAAATGAGCATTACAGGCCCAAGGTTAATTATGCGTCGACTGTAGAAAGAAAAAGCAAACAAATTCATTAACCCAACAAGTAGACCAAAGGCAAACCCAGAACACTCAGCCAGAAACAGTCTACAGTAAACTAACTAAATCAAGTATCAAAGCCTGGACCCCCAAATCACAGAAAGTACTAATAATCTCTCAAAAGTAAGGCAAATACTATATATATATATATATATATATACAAAGACAAGCTGTATTATGACATGAGTTCCAGTCAATGTCCTCGGGAATCACTTAACTGCCATTTCAAAATTTTTGTAACTTCAAATCAGAGAAGAGTTGGGGTTTTCTTTCTTAATCTATACAGACAACTTGAATTTGGTGGAAGACAAATGTACAAAGTGTCTTTTCCACATTAATAAATTTGTCTGTCATGAAAGTACCAAGGGCTGAGCTAAAACCAAATCTCTCTGAAAAGCCTGGCATTGCTTGCTATCTATTCACTCAGAGAAGGAAAGAAAGGAACGTGGGGTCCATGCATCCTTTTAATTCTCCAGTCAGATGTTGCATTTGGTGGCCAAAAGACCAGAGAAGTTTCAGAAACAAGAAAACAGTGAAGGTGTTTATATACTTGTATGTGAGGACATGCATAATCGCATGTGGCATAGGCAATCAATCCCAGGCATTATTACATATATTATACAGACACTTGTGTAGCATACAAGGAGACACATGATAAAAATTGTCACCTGGGTTAAAATTAATTATCTCAAAGGTAAACTAACTAGTTATTCTTAATAAGTCCAATGAATCACTGATTTATTATAGTCCATTAAAAAGAAAATACCCACTGTGCATTCAAAAAATATTATATCCTACAAATAATTCTGACTGCCAAGTTCCAAGTCTATTATGCCTTTAACAATAATAACAAGAAAAATCTCTGCTTTGTAATAACTGAGGACAAAGACTGTCTGGAACAATGCCTAGAACATAAAGAGCCTTAATAAATACTTGTTGAATGCATGAATGAATGAATGAATGAATGAATGAATGAATGAATGAATCTTTGTCTCTTACCAGTTGGGTCTCGGACATCCTATTCGCCGAGATGTGTCCTTACAAATGAGGAGACAATTACAAGGGCATCTAACATATTTCTTCCCTGTTGGGGGTGTTTTGATTGGCTAGATAATGGAAGAAAATGCAAACACAGAAAAATTAACCAATATACAAGTTGTCACAAATCGTTTGTATTTAAGGAGGAAACAATGACTTGAAATTGGAAGGCCCAACAGTGCTACCAAAGTAGACTCTAAGAAAGGGTACATTGCACATGGCTTCCCATGGCAAAGATGTTGGTTGGTGAGCACTCGAAGCTTGAGGATAGTGGGGGTCTCCAGTAAAGAACACATTTCAAAGTAAGTTTACACGGGTCTTTTCATAGTGTACAACAGGCAGCACATGCTGGTTGTTTTCTCCTAGAGTTCCCAAGATAAGATCATATAGCTGTCCATTTAGATAGAAACAGAAATCAGACCCACGCCCAACAAACACAACAGCAGAGCAAAGAGGGTTCATTCATTTTCTTAAACTACTCAATCGAAGTGATTAATTAATTTTATGGAAACATCAAACTTCAAAACTTGGCAGTTACTCCAAACACTAGTATTTATTATTATTATTTAAACTGAGACTAAATAGCCTAGAAGAAAACGCTTCTTGCCATATTAGAACTTTAAGCTTGTTAAACTGAATAGTCACACTGAGCAGAACAGATGTTTTCTGTGGCGTTCCTATCAAAGGCCATGGCCTAAAGCCAAGCATGAGAAAACAGGAGACATCTCAGCCTGAGAGGGAGTGTACAAAGTACCTTGCCTGTACTGATCAAAACACAAAAGCAATAGAAAGACAAAAGAGACAAAAATTTCAGATAAAAGAATGTCGAAAGTAACCTAGTATCTCAATGCAATCTATGATTCTGCTTTAACTGCTGAAGTAGAAGTGTTTCCTTCCTAAAGACACTAGTGAGTCAGTTTGGGAAATGTGAACTAGGTCATAAGATAAGAATGCAGGGGCTGGAGAGGTGCTGCAGGGGTTAAGAACAATAGCTACTCTGCTAGTGTTGGGGGGGGGGCGCTAATTTCCAGGCTCAAAACCATCTGCAATCTCTGGATGACCTTTCCAGTCTCCGCTCCACACTTTGTCTCCATATTTCCTCCCTTGAGTATTTTGCTCCCCCTTCTAAGAAGGACCAAAGCACCCACACTTTGGTCTTCCTTCTCGAGCTTCATGTGGTCTATGAATTGTATCTTGGGTATTCCAAGCTTTTGGGCTAATATCCAACTTATCAGTGAGAGCATACCATGTGTGATCTCTTGTGACTGGGCTACCTCATTCGGGATATTTTCTAGTTCCATACATTTGCCTAAGTATTTCATGAAGTCATTGGGTGGGAGAACACCGTCATAGAAGCAGGGGGAGGGTGGGATGGGATGTAATAGAGGGTTTCTGGGAGGCAAACCAGGAAAGGAGATAACATTTGAAATGTAAATAAAGAAAATATCCAATAAAAACAATCAAAAAAAATTCTGCAAGTTCAGTTCTACAGGATCTGACTCCCTCTTCTGGTCTCCATGGGCACTGTACACATATGATTCATAGACATCCATGAAAGCAAAACTCCCATACGCTTAAAAAAGGGAAGGTAGAAATATACAAAAGAAAGAGAGAGGAGAAAAAAGGAAGGTAAATAAAATTGCAAAAAAAGAGTACATGGTAGTATGATTCAACATTAATTTTCTGCATTTGATAAATTTATCCTAGTAAAATTTATTTAGAAAGAAAAGTTTCTATGGCATAAATGTTAACATTTGTGGAGTGAGGATGATGGACATTTGGGAAAGATTCCTATTTATCATTACATCTTGGTGATGTAAAGAAAGAAGTTTATGTTTGGTAGAAAACATACATAGCATGTTGAATTTTTTCAGGGCTGGCAAAGCAATATGCACTCCGAGATTCTCTGAAGAAGTTGGGCATCAGCTGCAAGTTATAGCTCTCAGCCACATGATCACACTACACAGTGACTACTGGAAACCTGGAATGCTCAGTAGGCTAAATGTATAATATGCTTAGCATATTAAATACATTCCATGTTCTTATGGGTATATTGTTACATAAGACTACAGAAATCAAAACGTGCCCAAACAAAAAAAATCCAAATATTTTAAGTAATTAACTGTCATAAAGATTAGCAAAAAAAAATCTGTAATTTATTAAGTATATTGTAGGTTACTAAAACTAAATGTTTAAAATTCACAAACATCAAGAATATACAGCTCTAGAATATAAAACACCAAGAAAATTTGGTCTTATACATATTTGCTATTTATCTATGTTATTCAAATTTTGCCATGAAACAAATGTGTGCTTGACAAGGAGAAAGATTCTCACACTTTTTTTTAAATTTTCTCACCTCTAGACATCAATTTTTTCACTTATAACACAAGGCAACTAAGTTAGATTTTGAGACTAGCTCTCAGTGACGCCTTCTGTCATGCCTTTGAGCACGTTTGTTTGTTTGTTTGCTTGCTTGCTTTGTTCTCAGATTTATTTATTTGTCTTTTATGTGTATGGCTCTTTTGCCTAAATGTATGTCTGTGCACCATATGCATGCAGCACCACTGGCCAGAAGAGGGTAATGACTCCACTGGAACTGGAGTTACAACCGTGTTGTTAGCTGCCAAAGGGGTGCTGGGTACTGAACCCAGGTCCTCTGCAAGAGCAACAAGTGCCCTTCACCTTTGAGCCATTTCTCCATCCCAAGCATACGTTCTAAAATTATTATTTGGCAAAACTAAGTGTAGTGGAGCATGCCTTTATCCCAGCACTCAGAAAGAAGAGGCAGGTGGATCTCTATGAGTCCTGGGCCATCCTGGTCTACATAGTGAGCTCCACAGTGAGATCCTGTCTCAAATAACAACCAAAGTTGCTTTGCCAATAACTATATTAGGTGCTTTATTCCTGTTTCCACAGCAATTCTATGAAATTGGTATTATTTTCATATAACAAAATCACAGTTGAAGATATGAAGCGATACAGTCCCTGAACAGAAACTGCCACTCACTCTCCCATCTGTCAGCCTCTGAATCTCTGGCTGACAATCAGCTACGGGCCATTTAATCTGACAGACATAGCAGGTTCCTATCAGAGAACCGAGACTCTGAGGCCAGATTTCAGAAAGGATCACAGTAGTAGCCTGAGACAGTGGGTGGAGGGAATCTCACTGCTGGACCTGAGCCTAGTTCACTCATTAGCTCTGACATTTTCAACCTAGGATTCTCCGAAGCCATTCTCAGCGCCTCACAGCTACTCACGTGAAGGCGTAAGATCACGTCACATGTGAGACATTATCCAGTCACGTGGCGCAGCACTCCGCAGAGCTTTCTGTTCACCTTTCCCCCTCAGTAAGGTTAGAGCTGAGAAACAAGGCAATCTGATTGCACGACAGCATAGTCACAATTGTTTACATTCCTTTACTTCATCAGAGGTGATAATCATGAAAAGAATCGACATAGTTTCGTTTAGGCACCAAAGCAGCAAACTGCCCTGGTCAAATCACTAACTGACTGACTGACTGCTAAATATTCAGAAACTTAAGGTTTTATTATGAATGACCTACTCTGTCCTGTTTAAAAAAAAAAAAAAAAAGCTTTAAAACTTTTGCATGTCTGCTTGGTCCTATTCATTAACAAATGCCAGGCACAGCGACACACTCTTATAACCCAGCCCCAGAGCCCCTAGGGACTGAGGCAGGAGGATCCTGAGCAGGAGGATAATCTGGGCTATGAAAGAAGATGAGTAGCCTGCAGGGACTAGGGAGACAGCTCCATGGGTAAAACTAACTGTTCACGCCTGAGAACCTGAATTCAAATTCCCAGCATCTACACACAAGGAAAGGCATGACTGTACACACCTGTAACCCCGCATTGTAGGTTCCAGAGATAGTCAGGGGCAGAGAGAAACTCTGCCTAGCTCAAAGATAATGTGCTTCAGTGAAAGATACTGTCTTAAAGGAACAAGGCCAGGAGTGATGGAGAAAAACATCCTCCTCTGGCCTCCATATGCACATATACGCCCCTACACACACACACACACACACACACACACACACACACACACACACACACACACACACTGTATCAATGAAAAAATGTGTATATAGATTGATACAGCAGAGTGATAGAAGATATTATTAAATCCAAGGAAAGATTCAAAGTTCTGGCTTTTAAAATTAGTACTTTTGCCTTACTCCTTTTATTTGCTTGCCAAGTTTACAAAGAGCACAACAGAAGATGATCCTAACTAAACTCACTAGCCATTTATCAACTCACTAGCTAGCTTTGTAGTTATGACTGTTTATCGTGATATACTTCTCTGAATGGTAGGCTATCCCTTACTGGAAAAAACTGTAATGAAATACATGGCTTTATGAATTAGAGTTTTATATTACAACTTTTAAAGATATGAAGCCTGGTATCTATGCTTTGTGGTTCATAGAGACAATGACCACTAGCAAACTGATTTATAACTTTCCAAACTGGAAGAAAAATACAAACTTCAAAATTCAATTCATATTTAATTGCAGATTTCAAAAAATTTTAAAGTCTAACTACACAAGCAGAAACGGAGATCAACTAAATAGTATATCCCTTACCAGGTATTAATTTAAACTGTAAAAAATTGTTTTTTCTTCCCACAGAAAATTTATTCCATTAAGATTTAGGTTTAGGGAGGCTATACCAGTGCCTGGCAAACACGGAAGTGGTTGCTCACAGTCAGCTATTAGATGGAACACAGGACTCCCAAGGAAGGAGCTAGAGAAAGTACCCAAGGAGCTGAAGGGGTCCTCAACCCTCTAGGTGGAAGAATAACATGAACTAACTAGTTCCCGCTGCGCTCATGTCTCTAGCTGCATATATGGAAGAAGATGGCCTAGTTGGCCATCATTGGGAGGAGAGGCCCCTTGGTCATGCAGACTTTATATGACCCAGTACAGAAGAACGCCAGGGCCATTATGTGGGAGGGGGTGGGTAGGGGAGCAGGGCGGGGATGCGGGAGGGTAAGGGAAAATTTCTGGATAACATGTGAAATGTAAATGAAGAAAATATCTAATAAAGAGAAAAAAAAGATTTAGGTTTAGTTATTCTTCCCAAAGATCAGCTATTTTTTTAAGATTTATTTACTATATATACAGTGTTCTGTCTGGATATAATTCTATAGACCAGAAGAGGGTCCCAGCTCACATTATAGATGGTTATGAGACACTATGTGGTTGCTGGGAATTAAACTCAGGACCTCTAGAAGAGCAGTCAGTACTCTTAATCTGTGAGCATCTCTCCAGCCCCAAAGATCTGCTTTTTAAAAGTGGCCTTCAAGTATTTAAAAAATTACATTGCATGGATACCTAGCAAATGGAATAAAATACTAAGCTACTTTCAAACAAGCAGTATGGTACAGGAAGTAATAATAACTTCACAAATAAGGAAAAAGAATACTGATATGGATATTAAATAAGTAGTATTCTACATAAAGACAACATGTGCAGTAAAGCCCAGTAGATCTGCACTAAAATAAAAATTGACATATACTGAAGAGAAATATGAATGCCCACAATATGTAAAGAACCAAAGGAACACTATATTTAAATTAACCAAGAAATTTTCTAATGTTGTTATCCTAACCATGTAGAGACATTATTATATAATAAAAGAAAGCCAGGCAGGAGAAAAAATGAAAAGGATCATCATATTTGTATACTACAGTGGCACTTAAATAATACTACTAAAGAACTCCCTTTAGAACTATGACATCAGTTAGTGACCTATGCTCTTTAATGGAAATTGCCACTTACCGTAGCTTCATTGCAAACTGTGCACTTAACCACATGCTGGTGAAGTTTACCATCCAAGTTGATTAGAGATTGGCACACACGACAGTTGATCACGGGAATACCACTTGTTCCTGGACTGGCGATGGCTGTATACGGAGGTGGGAGTTCAGCTGAAAGGATTTTACATTGAATCAGAAACTGGGGCTAGTTTGAGCATAGAAGCCTTAGATGTACAGTAGAAACTACTAAAATACTTCCTCCATATTTAAGATTTAACGCTAGCTGACCTGTCCTTGTTGCAGAGAGTAAATATGCATGTAACTATGTCATCAAGGAGAATGATTCTTAACGGCAAATTTGGTGGTTTAGGTCTCCTGCAGTGGGGAATTTCCTTTACTCAAAATATCTTCTCCATTCCTTTGCATTCATCTGGATAGCAGGTAGTAGTAGTTTGTGCCTAACTGAAAATCGTGTATTTCCAGTTACACGATTTTACATTACATCTGTAATTCCAGAACTTGGTAAGGTGAGACAGGAGGATTACAAAAAAACACAAGACAATAGATGAAGGGTGCTTTAACAACTGGGCCATGACCTATTTGGAGAGTAATCACAGTTGTTTATGACATTTAGAGCTTGATACCCAATACTTTATTAAAATGTCCAACCCAGAGAGACAGACAACACTGTAGACTTTATTCCATAGGACACTAAGATGCTCACCTGTGTGTGCACATAAGGATGCCTACAAAGGGCTCACAAGAGAAGACCCAGTAATGCCCCACCGACTGTTAGACTGTCATAAAAAGAATCCCCATCCCCTCCTAGAACCACGATCCTCTCAGCCATCTGCTCTCTAAAAACTTGCCATTCTTGACGTATATTTCCATTAACATTTCTCTCTGTCTGTTTGGACCCTTGGTAAATTCTTGTTTACCCAGTCCTGTCACCACCCCTCCAGACACTGCTCCATATGGCAACAGAAAGACACTATCAAAGAAGAATAAATAATAAATAAATAAATAAATAAATAAAATCCCTCCCTACTGGAAAAAAAAAAGGTCAACCAAAGTTCAGTGATTATAATCACTTACACATAGCATATGTTGAGTGTATTTGTTTTCTATATATACTGGTGCAATAAAATGACTGTGATCAGAAGAAAATAAGGGTCTTGAGAAAGTCAATGAGACTTTCTAACACATTTAACCTTGATCTTGTGCCGAAGCCTGAGCAGGGAAGAAGATGTTCTAAAGAAAGACTTACTTGTCTTTCTCTTCAGCCATCAGAGTACAACTGTCTTTTTCCCCATGTGAATAGGATCACATAAAAGGAATGGACAAAGAACTCTGCCAAGCAAAAACACACTGGCATTCTGGGTACAAACAGGGATCTTATAAGCCACAAAGACCGTGGAGCCTGTCCCCCTTCAACGTGAAGCATCTTTAAGATTCCATTTTCATTGGCATTGGATTAAACAAAAAGCTGACGTCATAATAGAAAAGTGAGAATGTTCAGAGCCCAGGTCCCTTCCTCCAGGAACTGATCAGCTCGGCTTGCCATTACATTCACCCTTTGTTCATGGCCTTTTACAAACTCCAAGATGGTCATAGGTGAGATGAGAAGGGAATTAGAATCCCTCCTTATCGATTCCTTTACCAAATTTTGTTTCCAATTTCCTTCAAATACTGGGGATAGAGGGCAGGTTTACAAACTTAAATACCCATGGAAGTAAAACTTTTGAAAAAAAATCTCATAACTCAAAGATACACACAAACACACGTAACTATTTCCTGCTGTTGCCGAAATAGTTTTGATTTCTGAGACAGAGTCTAAATCTGATTGAGTGGGGACAGAGTTATGCCTAGGTTCATCTGATATACCAGAAGTAAGCCTCATGAGAATAAAGAATGACAGGCACGAAAAGCTTCTGAAAGCAGGAGAAACAGGGCTGAGGACCTAACTGGGTATCCTACTCCAAGTGGTCAGCTAGTATGTAATCGTGTACTTACAGCAGCACTAAATGAGCTTAGCAGTGTGTGTGTGTGTGTGTGTGTGTGTGTGTGTGTGTGTTCGAGTGCATTCATCCATACATGTAACAAATAACAAAAAGATATAATGAATTTGAGAGGAGGTCTGGGGGTGAGAGGGTGTTCATGGAAGAGGTTGAAGAGGCTCAAAGGAGGAAAGGGGCAATCATGTGCAGTCAGACACACACGTACTCACACATGCATACACATGCAATCATGTGCAGTCAGACACACACATACTCACACATGCACACACATGCACAAAAAACAAAAGAAGGAAGCAAGGAAGCAAGGAAGCAAGGGAGGGAGGGAGGGAGGGAGGGAGGGAGGAAGGAAGGAAGGAAGGAAGGAAGGAAGGAAGGAAGGAAGGAAGGAAGGAAGGAAGGAAGGAAGGAAGGGTGGGCTGGAGAGATGGCTCATCAGTGAGTGAAGAATGCTTGCTCTTTTGCAGAGGACCCACAGTCCCCAGCACCCATAATGGGCAATTCATAACCTCTTGTGATCCCATTTCCAACAGATGTGATGGCCTCTTCTGGCCTCCCTGGGTACCTGGATACACGTAGTCTTCACTCACATAGATGCATACGTGCAAATAAAAATAACAAGATTGAGTGAGGTTTGTTAATATTTTATTATTTTTGTTTATGGGTGTTCTGTCTGCATACATGCTTGTTCATCATGTACGCCTGGTACTTGAGGAGGCCAAAAGAGACATAATATCCCTTGGGACTGGAGTTGCAGACAGTGGTGAGAAGCCACACGGATGTTGGGAATTGAACCTGGGTCTTCTCGAAGAACAGCCAGTCCTCTTAACTACCAAGTCAACTTTTCAGCTCCAATAACCTGTGTCTTTTTTTGTTTTGTTTATTTTTTTTTTTTTTTAAGAATAAAATGTCGCCGGGTGTGGTGGCGCACGCCTTTAATCCCAGCACTCGGGAGGCAGAGGCAGGCGGGTTTCCGAGTTCAAGGCCAGCCTGGTCTACAAAGTGAGTTCCAGGACAGCCAAGGCTACACAGAGAAACCCTGTCTCGAAAAATCAAAATAAATAAATAAATAAATAATAAAATGTCAGTGTTGTGCAAAATACAAACTCCTATGAATTTTACCTCAAAGACTGACCGTATGATTTTTAATCTGTCAAGCAAGAAAAGTCCTTTAGGACAAAATATGTTCATATCTGCTCCTTTGGAGGTGTGGTGGAATAACCAGTGATGCTTAAATTTAAAACGGAAGAGACAGTCAGCTCCACGTACCTGAGGCATGTCTGGCTTGCTAATAACTCAGTCCCCAGCACTCTTAAAATGCCCCCTATCTGGTTTATATTCATTACATAGCTACTGAATGGTTCACTGAGCTCACAATGCACTGAGTGTATTGGATATAATATTCTCTTAGTAAAATAAGACTAAATACATATATCACTACCAGTCCCCTCAGAAGAGAGCCAGCATCCTTATAAAAAGGTTCTACATTGGAGAAAAAACAAAAGGAAACAAACAAACAAACAAAAAACCTCCCTTCCTTGTGGAACAATGGTCCTTCTAACCCACGCCCTTGGAGGTGAAAAAGCCAGGGGCTATCAGCTTGACCTAACACATGAATCAAAAGCAGATACTGTAGCCTCCTTGCTCCACTCACCAGCACTTCTAGGCATTTCATTATAATTTTCTGGGCATCACTGTAGCCCTAAGGCAGTTGAGAGACACTTCCTATACTTTTGGCATCTCTCCCTCAGAATTGACCCAAAGGAAGCCTGCACTGACAGCTCTCTCTCCTCCCATAAGAGACCTGCAATTGTGGAAGTTACAGCAGATACTCCAGCAGCAATTAAGATTTCAATTTCTTTAGTCATCTCCTTTCACTCCTACAATAGTCAAGAAATCACTAGAGCTGAACCTCAGGGAAATTTATAAATAAAAATGGCTACTGTGATCTCAGAATTGCAGTTCACTATTAAGTAAAAACTTCCATTTTTTAAAGATTCTTGGTAGATACTTAAACAATGAACATCTTCTCTGTGGGGTTATATTAAATAAGAGATCCTTTTTTTTCTATGTATTTGCCGTCCTTAATTCTAACCAGCATTGACAGGTCTTTAGGACTGTGCTACACATCAAAAGTGAGATCAGTCTGTAAGGTCTAATGTTTACACTGAAAAGAAAGCCTTCAGATTATGAGACTGACATGCTGCCTGCTCTTGCAGACAGGAGTCTAGCAAGGCTGTCCTCTGAGAGGCTCCACACAGCAGCTGACAGATACAGACACCCACAGCTGAACAATGGGTGGAGCATGGGGACTCTTATGGAAGAATAGGAGGAAGGATTGCAGGTCCCAAAGAGGACAGGAACTCCACAGAAGACCAACGGAGTCAAGTAACCTGGACTCTTGGGGCTCTCAGATCCTGAACCCCCAACCAAAGAACATACACAGGCTGGACCTACACAGGCTGAACCTAGGCCCCCCACAAATGTGTAGCAGATGTCCAGCTCAGTCTTCATGTATTTCTCAAAGTGGAGCAAGGACTATCCCAAAAGCTGTTGCCTGTCTGTGGGATATGTTCTTCTAGCTGGGCTGCCTTGTCTGGCCTCAGGAGGAAAGGATTCAGCTAGCCCTGTATCAGTTGTACCTGGGGTATATGTTGGGTGGTGGGGTTAGGGGTGTGCATGTTTCCACTCTCTTAGAGGAGAAAGAGGAAAAGGGAAAGAGATTGTGGGATGGTGTAGCCTGGAATGGGGGCAGTGATTGGGATGTGAAGTGAATACATAGATAAAAGAAATAATAATAAAAAAAGAAAGCCAACACCTAGAGATGCTGACTGCTGAAGGGCTCTGTGATTCTGCTCCTCCAAGAACAGAAGTCACTTCCCAAAAGGCAAAGAGTTGGTGTGAGGGAAAGATGTAAAAAGACAGAGGAGGTGATGGAAACAGTCAAGAACCTAATAGTGAAGGCTTTGGAAAAATCAGATCAGGGGTATACTGAATAAAGAAGAGGAAAGAGTCAGGGGAGGCTGAACAGTAAGAAGAAATCATTTCATGGTAATAAAAACTCTTAGGAAAAACAGAGACTCCTAAAAGAGACACAGCGAAAGCCAATCAAAGGACACAGAGCTGCTCCTGCAACACTGGAAAGGAAGTGGTACCAGCCTGCAAACCCACAAGTGATCAGATTACAGTTTCCCATCACAAGCATCAGCACCATCCATCTAGTCTGCGCCAGACAGTCTCTCCGTTTCGCTAATTCATCCTAGTGCATTAATCTGTACTCTTTTTTGAGACACATCTCTCTGTATTCTAAAGGTTGGCATTGCCACGCTGGGCTGCTCGGCCCTCTACTTGGCAGTCAGAATTATTTGTAGGATATATTTTTTTAATGCACAGTGGGTATTTTCTTTTTAATGGACTATATTAAATCAGTGATTCATTGGACTTATTAAGAATAACTAGTTAGTTTACCTTTGAGATAATTAATTTTAACCCAGGTGACAATTTTTATCATGTGTCTCCTTGTATGCTACACGAGTGTCTGTATAATATATGGAATAATGCCTGGGATTGATTGCCTATGCCACATGCGATTATGCATGTCCTCACACGCAAGTATATAAACACCTTCACTGTTTTCTTGTTTCTGAAACTTCTCTGGTCTTTTGGCCATCACTCACTCTTCTACGAGCCTCTTCAACGGCGATGCCTGCCCACCGAATTCACTTTCTTCACTGTGCACTCACTGTATCCAGCCCTTGACAGAGATGAATGCATAACAGAAAAAAATGACATCACATTAACTTCTAAGATGGTCTAGGATCCTATTACAGAAGGAGGGCCCTGAGAAGAAGGCCATTATTATTCTCCGCCCCCTCACCCCGTTTCCACTTCAGTGTCACTTTCTTCATGGTCTTTGGAAGAATGTGGCTTAAAGACCAAGCCAGCTGAGCTGTTATTGGACCTCTGCTTTCAATGGCAATGCTCTCAATCCAGCTCAGTACAGAGAAGAGGAAATATCATTCTTTATTCCTCCCCTTCTGAGAACCAAAGAAATGGGTCCCCCAGAGCCACACCACTGTTAGGAGGTACACATCAGATTAAGACAGAGTGCGTTCGTGACCAGGTCACTGACTGTCACCCTGGAATCTAAACACATGTTCAGCATTGTGACTGTGGAGGTGTATAGACACCCTCTGACTCTACAAGCTGGCTGCGGGGTGCTCTGTTAGTAGGTGCTGGAGAAAACCTAGCAAGCCAGGAGAGGCATTTTTTGTGTCTTGTTTGCTTCCTAGGACCTTCCAAACTACCTGCTAGTTTTCTAAATGTCACCCTTGGAATACTCCACCACCATGGCTAAAGCACTTTCCCATGGCAACACTGAATCCCATTTTCAGAATTCAACTACCTACTTCACTGTGTAGGCCAAGTGCCAGCCAGCAGCCCCCTTAGGGAACAGTCTTAGTGTCAAGGGCTTGGTGGGCTTCAATCACCATATTTCAGGAGTGCAGGGACCCCTCCCTGACACCTGACAATGCCGAGCTTTAACAGTTTCAGTAGCGTGCTCCTTGGACCTAACTGTGACTGTGACATTTTGTTACCTCCTGGACACTTGAGACAAAGATGTTTACCTTTCAGTTACCTAGTTAGCAAGTTTATACCTAGCTAACAATTCTTTCTATTAGTTTCTATGGAGTTGTTTCTGTATTCCAGTAAGGTATGGACTAATAGAGACACTGATAGGAGATACCTCAGGACAAAGAGGCCTAACTCAGAGAAGTGGTTGGATGAGCCTGGATTTATTTAAGCATCATGCTGAGCTCCTTATCAATGAGAGAGAGAAGCGTATTGATGCATGACATGGGTGTAGTCATCCTGAGGAACTTGTCTAATCCTGGCATTAAGTGTGATGTCTATCTACAGCTGCTTCACGTAATCATTACAAGAGTAATCATTACTACGTGGCTGTGATAGGAATGGATATCCATGAATGTACAAGCCCTGGAAGGAAATAAGGAGGCTTAGATCTTTACACTCTCAGCTCATTGGAGAAGCAGAGAACTGTTACAGCTTTAAAATGATCTTTTTTTTTTTTTTTTTTTTTGGTTTTTCGAGACAGGGTTTCTCTGTATAGCCCTGGCTGTCCTAGAACTCACTTTGTAGACCAGGCTGGCCTCGAACTCAGAAATCCGCCTGCTTCTGCCTCCCGAGTGCGGGGATTAAAGGCGTGCGCCACCACGCCCGGCTGAAATGATCATGTATCTTCCATTAAGAATGGAAGATACTCTCTTCTGCCTCCTGAACTCTGGTTCTCTGGTTCTCGTCAGCAAGCCTGCCAGACTGTCTGTCCCTAGTGCTGGGGCCTAAACTCTCTTCAAAGCCTATGCCATGCCCCCCTTTTTTTTGTAATAACGTATGTCCTAATAAATTCCCTAGTCCTCAGAATAAAAGAAGGAAAGAAGCGAGGAGGCAGGCAAACAAGCAAGCAAGTCTGAAGATCTTATTAGAAATCAAACAAAATTTAGTTGTAGTAACTGAAAATTGTCAGCTAAATCCACAGCCTTACTAAGCCTGTCATGAGTAGAACTATGGACCTTAGAATGTACCCCAAACAGAGCTGAGCATACATCCCTGACTCAAAGACGCCCTCACAAGTAGAAAGTAGCTTTCTCTCCTTATCCTCAAAGATTAGCCTTCCCTTTATAAAAACCTCCTTTGAGGGAGTGGCCTACAGGGAGACAGACGGCTGCCCATTTTCCTTAGGACCAACCATTAAAACCTCTCATTGCCTCAAGATCCAGGATGAGAGTAAAATTTCAGCATGCTTTAAAAGAATGAAATTGGGTCTGGTAAGATGCTTCTGTGATTACAAGCCTTAGCTGCTCTTGTAGAGAACCAGTTTTAGGTCTCAGCACCCACATAGTGGCTCCCAAGCATTTGTAACTCCAGTTCTGGGCATCTAACACCTCTTCTTCTGACCTCCAGGGACACACACACACACACACACACACACACACACACACACACAGTGTTCATATATGTACGCAGGCAAAGCATTGATTATATAACATAAAATTAAATGAACCTTAAAACTAATTTAAAAAACAAATAAAAACTTTAAACAGAATTGAATGATGCATTAAGAGAACTATAAGATTTCTGGTAATACATATTATCTCAAACCTGAAAATATTATGGA
This sequence comes from Mus minutoides, assembly GCA_902729485.2. Taxonomy (NCBI): domain Eukaryota; kingdom Metazoa; phylum Chordata; class Mammalia; order Rodentia; family Muridae; genus Mus; species Mus minutoides. Next base: position 831,657 of record LR750016.1, read on the forward strand.
GTAAATCTTCAGGGTACAAGCCAAAGAAGACTAAACACAATGTTGAATTGAATTAGATTTTCTGGATTCACTCCTTGGTTAAAAGAATTGGCTGAAATGCATATGAACTCTAGAGGCTATAGCAGTATGCACAA
>LR750016.1:836790-1010384 GCA_902729485.2 Mus minutoides
TTTTTCAAAAACAAACACAACCAGAAACACATTACTGATTCCTTTTAGAAGATATGAAAAGGATGTTATTCCCTTACTTAATACCTCTTAGTGATTATGAAAATACAACTCACAAGAACTGAGCTCAAAGTCTTCACCAGAATTGCCTACTTTCCCCCATAGTAGGATTACAGTTATTTGGAGAAGTTCCCTGGTTATTTCCCAGGGCTTACTAGCCTGAAAGACAGTTATGAATTTCTACCGCACCCATGCTAGCTCTCTTCTGCCACACCTCTATCCATCTGCCAAGTGCCATTAGCAAATGCCAGTGCTCTATGCTTGATACTTCCTGAGACAGGTGTGGAGGCAGAGGCAGGGAAATCACAAGTTCCAAGCTAGCCTCAGCTACCTAGTGAGACCCTATCTCCAAGCACAAGCATGGATGGATGGATGCATGCATGCATAGATGGATGCGTAGATGGATGGATGGATAGACACTGAATTCAACCACATCTCCATATTTCCAGTGCTTCCCACACCTCCACCACTGTTCAGAACATCATTCCACAACTGGTAGCCCCTTAATTAGTGCTACATCTTACTGGTTTCTTCTCACCTTCTCTACATGTTTGTTTTCCAGATACAAATCAGGACAATTTTTAAAAGTAAGGTTTACTTTATTCTAACCCTCCATGGCTCATTACCATTAAAGCGGTTCCTCTTTGGCTGGTGACCTGCCAAGCCTCTTGGGCTCTCTCAGTCCACACCTATGACCTTGTCTAACTATTCCCTAAATCCCCATGTTCTTACCTGCGGTATGCCCAGCTGTAAAACTGCAGGTATTTTATTTCCTGACCCCTTTGCCTAGAAATCTCTTCTTTCCTCTAAAATTTTGATGGCTGATTCTGACTCACTTTTCAGGACTCTGTGATTGTTACCTCTGAAATGCCTTTCCTGATAGCCCATCTGAAACATCGCTGTTCCTTGCTTATTATTCTGAAATTACAGTGCTTAGAGTACACAGCTCAAATGAATGGAAGTTCTTCAGCATATGAATAGCATAATGGGCACTCAACAATTTGAAAGGGAGGCTGAAAGGACGGGGGTGGGGTGAAGCTTGGATTAACATTTTAAAGATGCTGGGGGGAAAAACTGAGTGAAATGTGAGAATTATAAAACAAACTAAAAGCACCTTGAAGGCCAGTGCTTAGGGAACACCAGAAAAGGATTCTGACAAGAGGACTTGGCATGCCACTGGAGTACCAGAAGCAAATATACTTCCTCCTTTTTCTTCTTTCTTTATTTAGTTTATGTATATAGGTACACTGTAGCCGCGTCCAGCCACACCAGAAGAGGACCCCATTACAGATGGTTATGAGCCCAACATGGTTGCTCTGGACCTCTGTAAAGGCAGTCATCTTTTCAGCCCCTATACTTCATCCTTAATGAAAATGTGGCCTCAATGAGACAAAATTTGACTTAAGAAATAATTGATAGATATCCCTTAACTCAAGTAATTGAATTATAATAACATGAAAAGCAAGTTTTCATATTTATCAAGAACATGCATGTTCAGCATCATAGAGTGGCAGGACGTTTCTTGTGACTTCCAGTGGGCCTCCAAATCTTTGGCAAATAACAAACATTTAAACAAAGTTTACTAGGGTGTGTGTGTGTGTGTGTGTGTGTGTGTGTGTGTGTGTGTGTTTGTGTGTGAAGAATAGGTCCTTGCATCTATATTATTTCTTCTTATCAACAGATAACCAACCTTGGTTCTTCAAGTATGCAGGGAGATTCCTCAGCCCATCAAGTGGGTCTGGATGTTTTGATTCATATAATATGGTTAATTAAACACTCCTTAACATTGGTTATACAATTATTTCCAGCAATAGAGTCATAGTTCTGCACACTCTAAACTCCCTAGTTTTATTTCAGAAGGAAATAATCATGCTGATGCATTAACTTGCCCAATTTTTACTTCTCCAGAAGAAAATCGGGAAGGGGCGTGCATCGGTCATCACAGATGGAGTGACTAAAACATGGATTTCTCTTCAGGTGCTTCAGCCCTGGGCCAGCAAAGATACTGGCTGAAGGCAAGAAGACAGTGGAAGTCACCAAAAAGATAGTGAACTTCCAGTAAAAGGGCAAAGAGAAATATGAACCATATCATTGGAAGCAGAGTCTGCCCACCTGGGCCCAAGTTGAGACCTATGCAATACAGGAGCAGTTACTTTATTGATGATGCTGTTTTTATGAGTGGACCTTGAGACCATACTAGACTCATCCATTCATCTGGAGAAAGGACTGTATTTAACTTTGCCTTGGAATTTGAAACACATCCCATTTGTGTAGGACATCCTAATATTGGTCTTCCTATTAAAGGTTATATATGGACATATATTCTACAAGATACTAGAGGTGAAAACCATATGGGTCTCTCTTCAAGATAGTCTCTAGATCTTTCTGATCAATACAAAAATGTAACTAATAGACATAGTTTGGATCTTTGTTCTTGTTGGCAGAGTATTGCATTACACACAATCCTTTCATTGTTGTGTACAGGCTACTAATACATCAAATGACAACTAGATTTATGTACAACATCTCAAACCAAGACCCTTCTGGATTTAAAAAATGAAAAGGAGAGCTGGAAAGATGGCTCAGCGGTTAAGAGCACCCACTGCTCTTCCAGAGGTCCTGAATTCAATTCCCAGCAACTACATGGTTACTCACAAACAATCTGATGGGATCCGATACCCTCTTCTGGTGTGTCTGAAGACAGTGACAGTGTACTCATATAAACAAAATAAATAATTCTCAAAAAAAAAAAAAAAAAAGGGCATTAGGTGTGGGCAGTGGTGGTACAAGCCTTTAATCCCAGTACTTGAAAGGCAGAGGCAGGCAGATCTCTGAGTTGAAGGCCAACCTGGTCTATACAGTGAGTTTCAGAACAGCCTGAATATACAGACATCTTATCTAGAAAAACAAAATGAATAAATAAAAATAAATGTAAAAGTAAAAAAGGAGGTAGAGGTTGGAACATAGTTCAAAATGGAGTCCTGCAAGAGGCATTTTGCATGCTTGTGTGAAAATTCCAAGAAACAAGAGTCTTGTGACCTCAGTTTCTTAAAAAAGTACTGAATTATTCTTGGAATGTGCTTTGGATTTGAATGTTCTTGGAACTGTGCCCCGTCTTCCAAGGTATAGTGGCTAGGGCTGAGTTTACTTCAGCTGTTGCTATTCATATGCCACATATGGCTTGTCCTTGTGGTTGAACATAGGATTCATGAGATTCTTCTTAACCCTCAGAGGATAAATTTCCTGATCCTCTCAAATAGTTGACCACTGCATGAAACTTCAGTATGTCTCATTGTTAGGCCTTGCATGCTGCCAACTAAAGCAGTAAACACTCAAGCAAATGGATTTTTTTTTTCCACCATGGCACTTCTTCATGGAGATGTGCATCACGGGTGGATGGCATATGCCCTAGCACACTCCTGTGGCCCTGTGGAGCTCCGAATCGATGTTGACGTATTTAGCACTGGCCAGTACACAAATAGCACATTCTGGTTTTCAAGTCAGGCTCCTTAGTTCTAGACTTATAGATCCTGTAAATCAATTCATGTCATTTCTTTTTGGATATTTAGAAGCACATGAGGTGCCTCATGGCTAAAGCTAAGTTTGGGAATCTGTCTTCTTGGAAACTTGCTACTTTTGTGGTATTCTCTGTTTTAGTGCAGCCAGATAAGCCATAGTTGCATAAGCAGAATTCTTGGAGATCCTCGTCATCATCCTCTTCCTCCCAGTGGCTGTCCATCGACAGATTCAGTTCCATCTTCCCTTTGATTTGCTTTGGATTTGGCAGTGCTGGGAACTAAGCCCGTGGCTTCTCTCCTCTACTCGAATCATCTGCCACTGGGTTTGATCTCCATCCCTTTCTTCATTGTTGCTGTTTTAGATTATTTTGAGACAGGATCTTGTTAAATTGACTTAGCCCCCAAATTACAGTTCTCCTGAGTAGCTGGAATTATATGGTATTTGCCTCGATGCTTAGCTCTAGTCTCCCTCCTAAACCTCATTCCTTGCCTTTTATCCCTAAATATAACCTGGTTACAGCTTAATTAATCAAATTTGCTTGAATTATTACTGCATTCAGTAAGACAGTTATCCCTATGTACTCTGATCAACCATCTAATTCATGTATTTTATAGAGTGATTTAAAATAGAGATCTGACACACTAATTTTTGTTTAAAGAAAATACCCTTCATATGGCCTGTAATGTTCTAGAATCAACTCATATGCATTGTAGGGTTCCTTGGTGCGGCAGAACAAATCACTCAAAATTACAGCATCATAAACAATTCTGTGAGTTGTTCAGCATCCATTTGGGATGTTGTTACTTATAATCTCTTGTGTAGACATAGTAACAGTTTGGCTTTAGTTAGTGTGATTTGAAGACTTGTCTGTGTGGTGTTACCCAAAACATTGATGTGTCTGAAGGTTGGCCAGACACTGTTCTTTCTTGTGGGCTTTTTGAATGGTTGGTTTTGGCTTTCTCTACGCATGACTGTGTCCAGCCATCCAATGTCTTACACAAGTTACTTTTTTCAAAGTGCAATAATGTCCAAATCAAAAACGATAATGTCTTCTCATTAACATCTAAACTCATTCAGCGTATCTTCTACCTTATTCTGGAAGTCTAAACCAAGTCACAGGGTCAGTCCTCATTGAAAGGGAGAGGTTCTATAACACTTGAATGTCTGAAAACAAAGTTATTATGAGGCAAGGAAGTCTATGGAGACTATCAACCATAGATGTATAATCTCATTTTGTAGCACTTGTCCTACATTGCCCTATTTCTACTTTAGCAACATTGAATTTCCTCCCCTGACCCCTGCACTCACCATTCCCCGTTCAGATACTGTGTTTTTTGGTTGTTTTGGGGTTGTGTGTGTGTGTGTGTGTGTGTGTGTGTTTCATAATACTTGTTTTGCATACAATGTCCATGTGATACCCTTTTCATCTGGATAACTCCTGTTCCACCTTTAGATTCCAATCACGGCTCAGGAAAGCCTTTCTTATCTCCCTTAACCAGGTTAAATCAATGAATGTGGTCGAGGCACTAAACATGTTTCAAACATGGTCCTTGTCCCCTTTGCATTTTGTGTTTCTGTGGATGATTGTGCAATTCGTCCCCATTACATCATATGAGAAAAGAAACCTAGTCTGTTTTTCCTTTCCTACCACAGAGCTTGGCTAAAATGCCAGGATTAGTTGAAGAATGAATGAAAGAAACAAGCATAGAAGACCTGTCTCTCTGTCTATAACATAGTATCTCCCATTCTGAACTATATGCAAGTACATAAGCACATCCCCATTGTCAATACTTAGACAACCTGGAATTCGAAACATATTTTATACAGAATCTGTAAGGTAAGCTATTAGTTTTTACCAACCTGACACAAAATGTGGTTGCCTGGGCAGAGGGAACCTCAGATGAGGAATTGCCTCCCCAAGACTGGTCTGTGGCCATGGCTATGGAACATTTTCCTAGTTAATAACTGGTATAGGAAGTATCAGTCCACTGTGGACAGTGGTTCTGCCTTTAGACAGGTGGTTCTGGGTTGCATAAAAAAGCAGGCTGCCGGGCGGTGGTGGCGCACGCCTTTAATCCCAGCACTTGGGAGGCAGAGGCAGGCGGATTTCTGAGTTCGAGGCCAGCATGGTCTACAAAGTGAGTTCCAGGACAGCCAGGGCTAGACAGAGAAACCCTGTCTCGAAAAACCAAAAAAAAAAAAAAAAAAAAAAAAAAAAAGAAGAAGAAGAAGCAGGCTGAGCAAGCCATGAGAAACAAGCCAATGAACAGCCCCTCCACTAATTCTGCTTCAGATCCTGCCTGCAGAGTCCTACCTTCGCCTGCTCTGGCTTCCCAAGCTGGAATAAACCCTTTCCTCACAAATTGCTTTTGGTCATAGTGTTTTATTACATCAAAAGAGAAGCAAACTGGAATGCAAATGTAAAAGTTCTATCATTCTGCCATATATTGTCTCAAAAATTAATAGATCTATAAGGGAACCAATTAATCGATCCAAAGTATTCAAGTTTGTAGTACTTTTCCCCCCTACTTTCATTTCAAATGAAACTAATATCTATTTTTTTAATTGCTATGCCTTAACACAAACTGGCTTATTTTTTTCTTTTTCCAATTTTTATTAGGTATTTTCTTCATTTACATTTCAAATGCTATCCCGAAACTCCCCTATACTCTCCCCACACCCTGCTCCCCTACCCACCCACTCCCATTTCTTGGCCCTGGTGTTTCCCTGTACTGGGGCATATAAAGTTTGCAAGACCAAGGGGCCTCTCTTCCCAATGATGGCCAACTAGGCCATCTTCTGCTACATATGCAGCTAGAGACACGACCTCTGGGGGTGCTGGTTAGTTCATATTGTTCTTCCACCTATAGGGTTGCAGACCCTCTTCAACTCCTTGGGTACTTTCTCTAGCTCCTCCATTGGGGGCCCTGTGTTCCATCCAATAGATGACTGTGAGCCACAAGCTAGCTTATATAACAGAGAAATGTAGTCAGGAGAGAAGCACCACTCTGTAGCTACCCAGTATTGATATTGGGGACCACCCGCATTCTACTCAGAAACTCAGGTGGATAGTTTCAAGGATGTCTTAGTTAAGGTTTACTGCTGTGAACAGACACCGTGACCAGTGCAACTCTTATAAAGGACAACATTTAATTGGGGCTTGCTTACAGGTTCAGAGGCTCAGTCCCATTAACATCAAGGCAGGAACATGGCAGCATTCAGTCAGGCATGGTGCAGGAGGAGCTGAGAGTTCTACATCTTCATCCAAAGGCTACTAGCAGAATACTAACTTTCAGGCAGCTAAGACAAGGGTATTAAAGCCCACACCCACAAGTCCACACTTACTCCAACAAGGTCACACCTCTCAACAGTGCCACTCCATGGCCCAAGCATATACAAACCATCACAAAAGACTGCATAGAATTCTTCTTGGGCAAAAGCTAATGTCCAATGCTAAATGTTCTCTACTATATTATTAATAGCCTACCCTGAAATAACCCAAAAGTCACTATTTCTTCTCAGGAGATAGGAATGATAATTCACGATCCTTAGACAGTGATGCAAAGAGGAGCTGATGAGGTGGCTGAGTGGTTAGAAGCACATACCGCTCTTGTAGAGGACCCACATGGGTGGCTAACAATCAACTGGAACTCCAGTTCCATGGAATCCAATGCTCTCTGCCAGCATCCTCAACCACCTGCACATGCATGCTGCACATACACACACACACACACACACACACACACACACACACACTCAGGCACACACACTCAGGCACACACACATATACATATAATAACAAAATAAATCTTTAAAAAGAAGAGTGACACAAAGCAATGGATTATAAAATGTTGTGGTTAAGCCCCCTCCTCCTCTTCTTCCTCTTCTTCCTCCTTCTCCTCCTCTTCTTAACCTATTAAACCTCTGAGTAATTAGGATAGAAAGACAGTCAACTTGATCTTGTGTTTACTACAAAAGCATGAGGACCTGAATCTGGATCCCTAGAACACACACAGAAAGCTGGGTATGGTGATGCACACTGGAACCCCAGTCATGAGGAGTCAGAGGCCAGAGGACTTGTGGGCTTTGATAGTCATCTCAAATTACTTAGTCAATTAGCTCCAGGTTGACTGAAAGACTCTGTCTCAAAAACTGAATAAGAGAATGACAGAGACACATGACTATGGACCTGTGGCACTTGTACACACAAACACATATAACACACACACACAGTTTGAATAATTATAGTTGGTATCAAAACTAAAATTACCCATCAAAATGTATATTCAATTTCTAAAGTCACTGGATTTCAACTAAAAAGTTTACTATTTTCAGCTATTAACAGAATCTGATGATAAAAGAAGTCTTAAAATCTGAACTGCCAGAGATTAGTGTCAAATACCTTTAATCCCAGCACTCCTGAGGCAGAGGCAGGCAGATCTCTGAATTCGAGGCCAGCCTGGTCTACAGAGTAAGTTCTAGGACAGCCAGGGCTACACAGAGAAACCCTGTCTCAGAAAACAAAACAAAACAAAAGCAGCTGAACTGAATCAGTCAGGAATTTATTTATTCTTTCTCTCCACTACCTAGCTCCATGAAGTCCCAGTTTAGGTCAGCCTGACTCAGAGAAGTGTAGCATGTGGCATACTCAGAGGGCCCATAAAGGTCCTGAATGAATGAATGAATGAATGAATGAATAAAATGACTTTGCTTCTCATTTACGTTTCTTGCTTCATAGGTGTTACCCCATATGATATTAGTGTTTTAAATATCTCCATCAGTTCCAAAAAAAATTATTCTACTGTTAGGCCAAAGGAGTTAGAGTGGTTGTTAAGAGATCTTTAGAGTGAAATGACTTCTTTTCAGTGCTTGATTGAAAATGCCACTCTCTTTGTAGTTTGAGGAATCTGATCAAATTAAGGAAATCTATAGAGAACAATGAAGTCTATGCAGGTCCACATTATACACACACACACACACACACACACACGTGTGTGTGTGTGTGTGTGTGTGTTTTGTAACCACAAATTGACTAAAATAAGGAAAAGATATCTTCATTACTTCAGTCCAAACTCAGTCCCTTAATAAATCATCAAATGTTTTATTCCATAGACAAAAATTAATAAAACTGAAACATTCATTCAGAAACCTGTGAATAAGGATTAGATAGTACAATATATCGAATGGCCAGTAAGGGAAATCCCCGATTTCTGGCCAACAAGGGTCACTTGTAAGTTTCCTGTGTGTCCCTTCCCTTGGACTTTGCCCCTTTCCTCTCAGGCTGTCAATCACTCAGAATAACTCCCAGCTAACCACAGTTTTCCTTTGTTCTGCTTCTGTTTATAGATTGAGACCCAGAATGTTGATTTTCAAGTTATAAAATGTTAAAAAGAAGTGTTAAATGCCAGACAACTTCAACCTGTTGTAGTGTCCCCCCCCCTTCCCGCCCCATTTCAGACATGAACTTAGAAGAAGTTGTGTTACAAGACATGTGACCTGCTTATATTCCCAAAGTACTATTAACTTTGGCCTCCTTGGGTTTTAAACTTCATTCACATTCAGCCAAAAGAGCAAGATGAAGTAAGGTTCACTTGCACGTGCCATATTTAATGATCTCTCTAAGGCTTGCCTTCCAGACTACCGTAGTAAACACTCCCAAAGACTTTGAACAAAGACAGAGCTTGAATAAATCGAATCCTTTGGTAAACAGACTTCTCCTTCACCACACTATTTCTCCAAATCCCTTTTGAATTCTACACTGAAAAACAAAACTAAAAATATATACGGTATAAACTTGGGTAACTTTTTAGAAGTTAATTTCAACCTCACCCAGACATGCATTTAAAAAATTCCTCCTTCCTAACGGAAGGTTCTTCATTCACCGCTGAAGCTATGAAACACACTCCTTCCAGGCAGCAATGCCCGTAGCTTAGGAATTTCAGACATATTAGGGATATTGATTAACTCTGTTGCTTCCTTCTGTTTAGGCAGTTCCCTGCTTGCACTCCGGGGCCCGAGTGTAAGGGACTAAGATGTTTCCTGCTGAAGTCCTCTCAAGGGCAGATGCCAGGGTGAGCAGTACCCCGTGTTTTTCAGCAACCGAAAGCACTTGCGAATGACTGAAGGATCTGCACCACCGCCCAGCTGCACTTAGGAGCTGCTTTGGAAACAGCAGCACGGAGCTTGGGAAAATTCATGTCCGATCCTGAAGCTGGGAAAGAAGTGTTCAAGCACACACTCCACACCACAAGCAGCAGCAGCGAAGCCCTGCAGAGGCTTTCGGGTAGGCAGGCAGAGCCTGGGAAGGCATCCTTCTCCCCCAGCCCAAGGGAGAAGCTCTCCTCCGCCTCCGCGCTAGAGCTCCCCGGCATTCATCCTTCCATCCTTCCAGACGTTTCTGTGAGAAGCAGAAAGGTCTATGCCCGGCCTTACCTCTGGGGCTGCTTTCCTGCAAGTACGGCGGGGCTGTGGGAGTGACATTTCCCGAATGGGATGCTGACAGCAGAGGCGAGCGTTCGTCCACCCCGTCAGCAGCCATGACTGCAGCGACAGCGCGGCGGGCCGCGGGTTGAGCTGGGCTGCGGCTAGGGAGGAGGTGGTGGCCAGCAAGGCTGCCGCGCCGCTGCTACGGCCTCCGGGAGGGCCCAGGATGTGTCACAAGGCAGGAGGCGGGGGAGGGGAGGGTGCGGGACCGCGAGGCCGGGGGAAGGGAAGCACGCCGGGAGGCATGCTGGGGGAGGGGACTGGAGAGGAAAGAAAGAGCCCGGGAGGAGGAGGAGGAGGAGGGAGGGAAGAAGTGTGGAGGGAAAGCCAGCCAGTCTGAGAAAAGGGGGGACGGGAGGACTGATTAGGAAGTGGGGGAGGGGAAGAGATCAAGTAAGCAAGAGGAGGGGCAAAGGGAAAGAGAGGGTGAGGAATCTTTTAAACTAAGGGAACCGAGGATAAAGAGCAGGCACCCAAAGGCCTGTACTGGATTACGGGCAAAACTAGAGCGATCAAGTTCAGCTCCTCCAGGAAGTAGGAGAGTCTAACTTGTCTGGTAAACTTTGCAGCTGGGGGAAGAAAACTTATTTCTTGGATTATCATTTCTTCTGAGAGGTTTCTTCTTTGTTATGAACCACAGTTGAGTATCTGTTGTCTGAGAAATGTTGGTGCGTGCGCATTAGGCTTTCCTCTTTTCCATGATTTTTTTTTTTTTTTGGAAGAGTGCTGACATTTGATTTTTTGGCACTTTAAGCATAAGCGTTAACTTTTACAACTTCCGTTTTACAAAATAGACTGTCATTTTAGTTTTTGTATAATAATGAGGCTTTTTTGTATAATGTAAGAATTAAACCTTTTTCCTACAAAAGATTTTTCTTTAAAAAAAAAAAGGTTATTGGACTGAAGAGCTAGCACACTGATTAAGGTGCTCACTGATCTTGCTTAGATCACAAAAGCCAGTTCTCAGCACCCACATTTCGTGGATCACAAACCACCTGTAACTCCAGTAAAAGGAATCCAATGCCTTCATCTGACCTACATCACCATACACACCCACACACCCAACCCACACTCACACAGTTTTTTTATAAATATTTTTAAATATTCAACAGACTTATTGTCTTATTTTCTATTCACATTTTTGCCCTTTTTTTGACGTTTTGTCATTTGATTCCAACATGATTTATATTAAAAAAAAAAAAACAACAAAAACAAACCAAAGTTTAGAACATATCCAAATAAAAATACAATCAGAATAATAGCTTTCCTGCTGTGGTTCTTCTGGGTGACTTAGGAAGAATTATTTACTCACCTTCCAGGTGTCCCCAAGTTTCTAGGGTGTGGTCTTTCTGCTCAAGGTGGCTGAAAAGTCCCACAGTGAAATAGCTGTACAGGAGACTGGGCGTTATCCCTTACATTTCAGTCCGTATAAGCAGCAGACATTCGAAACTACTCAAATCACATTTAGAATCCTCAAGTTGCTCTCTGAAGACATACTCTTTCTTCCTAGATCTATAAAGTACCAACTGGAAACCCTAAGGGAAGGTAAAGAACAATGTCTTCTTTCATGTAGCATCTTTGGGCGGCCAATAACAGGAAGATATGATGCAATATAAAGATCTTATTATGATGTGACCCCTATGAGAACGTAAATGGGTCTCCAGTAGACTGGAGTTTGAAAACTCAAGACGTACCACTCCCAGAAAGAGAGAGAGAGAGAGAGAGAGAGAGAGAGAGAGAGCTTATCCCCTGAAAAATGAGTACCAAAAGCTGGGCGGTGATGGCACACGCCTTTAATCCCAGCACTTGGGAGGCAGAGGCAGGCGAATTTCTGAGTTCGAGACCAGCCTGGTCTACAAAGTGAGTTCCAGGACAGCCAGGGATACACAGAGAAACCCTGTCTCAAAAAACCAAAAAAAAAAAAAAAAAAAAAAAAGAAAAAGAAAAAAGAGTACCAGTACCTCACAGTTATACAGTAACGACCACTGAGTTGAAGAAAATTACAAAACCAATTCACAGAACCCTGCTTTTACCCTAGTTATGGTTTGGATGTCCTGCAAAGGCTTGTATGTAAAAGACTGGTTCCCCACAGAAACAGTATTGGGAGGGGTTGTCAAGGGTTAAGAGGAAGAGCCTTTGAGTGATCAAAGGTGTACACCCTTAAAAGAAATTGCATTGCTGACTTGTAACCCATACGTCTCCACACTTTGCTTGCTCTGTGATGAGAAGCCCTTACTCCCACCGTTGATTTTCTCTTTGCCATCTGAAGCTCTCGTCAGAGCACATCAGAGCACGACTTGTACCTTGTACTTGAATTGCCGGAATGAACTAAATAAGGTATTTGCCTCATGTGTTTGTTTGTAGTGAGGCAAAGTTGACAGTAGATCTCATGTTCTGTCATGCCACCCCTCACTCCATTATAACAGTATATTTACAGTTGCATATCCTCCTACTGTCTATCTCCAATTGACAGATGAAGTCAGAAGACAAAGATCTTTTGGGGAGAGTCCTTTTTAAATTTTTGATTACCTCATTCCCCCTCTCCTTTCCTCTTTGAAATCCTCCCACACACACCCCCACTCCCTTTCAGATTCATGGCCCTTTTTTATTTGATTATAATTATTGTATATATATATATATATATATATATTGATACAGAAATGTATCAATACAGCCAGCTGAGTCTGTTGATTGTATGTACACAATTTCAGGTCCTATCAATTGGTATTATATAAACAGTTAGTGGCTCATCTCTAGGGAAGACTAATTCTCCCTCTCAGCATTGACTATAGTTCTTTGTCCAGGAATAGGGCCCTTTGAGATTTCCCCCTTCTGATTTAGTATGTCTGTTACTGTTGTCATTGTTTGACATATTGTTGAAGAATCGTGGGTGTAGTTTCCCTGTCATTTCTAAGAGATATAATTTCACTGGTCCTACAATTTCTCTACTCCCTCTTCTGACATGTTTCCTGTCTTAGTTACGGTTTCTATTACTGTGAAGAGACACCATGGCCAAGGCAACTCTAATACAGAAAAACATTTATTTGAGGCTGCCTTACGGTTTCAAAGATTCAGTCCATTATCATCATGGTAAGAAGTATGGCAGCAGCATGTAGGCAGCATGCATGGTGCTGGAGAAGGAGCTGAGAGTCCTACATCTTGATCTAGCAGGTGGCAAAAGGAGAATAGCTTCCACATTGGGCAAAACTTGAGCATAAGAAACCTCAAAGTCCACCCCTCCCAGTGACACACTTCTTTCAATAAGGCCATACTTACTCTAGAAAAGCCTCACCAGCCACCACCACCCCCGCCCCCAATAGTGCAATTCCCTATGAGCCAATCATTCAAACAAAGGAGTCTACAGTGGACATTCCTATGCAAACCACTATAGTCCCCGAGCCGTACAGAGGTTGTGTTGCTTAGGTGTGGAGTTATAGCCCTCAGGGCTGGGTATTCCACTAACCATTCTCTATGTTTTGACCATTTGTGGTTTTCTGTGATGGTTTCTGTCTCCTGCAAAGAGAAACTTCTTTTATGAGGGAAGAGAATTACATTCATCTATGGGTATAAGGATTAGTATTTAGAGTATAATTTGGAACAAGACTGGTCTAAAAAGTAGAGCTGGCATGTTTTCCTCTGAGATCCATGACCTCACAGGCCGAAAGTAGTTGGTTATGTTTCCAGTAGCAGGCATGATTTTCCCATTGTTAACTGGGCCTTAAGTCATATTTCTTTCTTTCTTCTTCTTCTTTTTTTTTTTTTTTTTGGTTTTTCAAAACAGGGTTTCTCTGTATAGCCCTGACTGTCCTGGAACTCACTCTGTAGACCAGGCTGGCCTCAAACTCAGAAATCTGCCTGCCTCTGCCTCTGCCTCTGCCTCTGCCTCCCAAGGGCTGGGATTAAAGGCATGTGCCACCACTGCCCAGCCCAGTCATATTTGTAATGCTTACTGTAGGAAGTGATTATGATCCTAAAGTCTTATTCCACAATTGGTTCTTGATTGATTAATATAGATGCAAGGGGCCAACCGTTGGGTGGAACAAAAGAAGCGGGACTTCCAGGTCCCTGCAGGCATACCAAGAAACCAAGAAGAGGAAGGGGGGGTTTCTCCATACTTCAGAGGGAGAAGTTTAACCTTGTGAGATCTAGGGTGGAATAGCCATAGGCTGCTTCCCCGGGTGGGAGATTAGAAATGCAACTAAGCCGAGGGTCGTTTGGGGTTGTTAAACAAGGAGAAGGTAACTGGGACACTAAGCTAAGGGTAGCTTAAAAGGTGTTGAGCTAAGAGTATTGAGAAGGGCACGCTAACTACAGGAGACTAAAAGCACCCAAGAATTGAGCCAATAAGCCAGGTTGAAATTGAGCTGTGTGTGTGTCTGTGTTTTTCATCCACAGATCCAGTATTCTCTGGGCAGGGGCTAGTAGTGCTATCCACCCAGAGCTTAAAGTCGGGTAGTAGGAACTACACGCAACAGTTTACCACCAAGATATGAGCACCACAATTGCACCTTTTGGAATATCTCCTGTGGCAGTCATTGTTGTGGTTCCTAGATGTCACCTCTGGGTAGGGACTATTCATTGTTTCTCTCCCTTTGGCAGCTTGTATAGCATCCCCTTCCCCAGTACTATGAAAGCTAGTTCTTGAGGAGGAAGCAGCCATATGTCTTGTATTCACAATATATCTCCAATGTCTAACATAATTTATAGCACATTAACAAGCATATTCTATTTGCCAGACAAATAAGGAAGGAAATGATTGAATAAACAAATACTGTATAATCCCAGAGCCTCAATAAAAGTCTTCAGCATGAAAAAGTCTAGAGCAAATCTTGGGATATAGCTTAGGTGATAGAGTGCTTACTCACTGTGCACAAGGCCCAGCCAGGGTTCACTCCATAGTACCACATAAACTGAGAGAGGTAGTGCACTATTGTAATCTCAACCCTTAGGAGATGGAGGCAGCAGGAACAGAAAGAAGTTCAAGGCCAGCCTCAGCTACATAACAAGTTTCAGGCCAGCATGGACTATGCGATGAGATCCTGTCTGGGGGTGTCCCCTGCATTGTATAAGCTGGCTGAGACCTCTTGGGATCAAGCAGTCCTTCTGTAACCTGTCTCAGCCTTTAAAGTATCCCTGAGACTACAAGTGTATACCCCTGTGCCTAGATCATTTTGTGACTTAAAAAAACAATCCTGTATTGCATGGGTCCCCTGAAGCTGGAATAATTTGTAGCTGTGATCCACCTGACAGGAAATAGAATTTGGATCCATTGCAAGAGTAGTATGGGCTCTTAAATGTTGACCCATCCTTGAGGCCTTTCATAACTTTTTAATGAAGATGACATTTAACTTAACAATATGTTTTTATTGTCGCAATGTGTCTCTACAACTATAGTTGTACCTACAGAGTGATACGTTTGAAGAATTTTTCCCTTTTATTTCACCATAAATCAATCCAGAAGGTTATTTTGCTTTGTCATATGGCTTCCCCATTCAACTTAGAACTTATTTGAAGCTAATGGCAGTTAAAGATAGTAGATCTATGGAGGTTGCATTTACAGTAATACCAAATCAGACAAAAAAAAATCTCCTAGATGAACATCACTTCATTCTAGTTTCAAGATAACACCATGCCTTATGGTTACTCATTAAATGTTAAGTAACACTCACAAATTCATGATATTTCATTTTTATGACAGGGGACATCTTTATTCACAAGAGAAGCTAATATGTCCGTTATAATGAGAGGTTTTACTCACACAAGCAATGTGACATATAGTGTACTGGACTGCCACCCTAGTTATTTGCTACATAACAAAGCACATCCAAAGCCAGTTGCTTTACACAATGTGACTGGTTGCTCATAATTGTCTGTAGGTTGATTGGGTGACTAGACTTGCATCAACTTAGCCAGTTAAGCTTAGCTGGAGAGTTTGCTTATAGCTGGTTTCAGCTGGGACATCTGAGGTGAACGGACGTCTCCTCACAATCCTTATGTGCCTTCTAGTATTAAAGCTCTACTCCAAGAGGAAGCCATAGTGAGAGTGCAGTTTCCAACACTGTCACTTTTACAACATGCTTTGGCTGTCAGTGTCTTTCAAAGCCTACCTTTGACTCTCGGTTGGACAACTAGTGATCACCCTTCCTCTTTGAAGTTACAAGGCCAGTGGAGGAATAGGCACTGTTTTTTGGTGGGAGGACCAGCAATCACATTGCAAAGGGGCGTGGAACATAAGAAGACAGGATTGTTGAAAGCCATTGTACAGTTATAGGACTGTGTATCCTTTATTTCCAATGGTCTGTGTCCCACTTTAGGAAAAGACAATTAGATTCCAACTAATGAAATTTTGCTGTGTCCATATTATATTTTGAAAGCCCTTAAAGGAACTAACATGGAGAATTCATTAGTCCCCTTTGCAAGGTATAGGAATGGGAACAGTGCAGCACTTAAGACGTTGTGCAAGGAACCACTTATGAATTAAGGAGTTAGTGCCATCTCCAAATTGGATCTGCCATGGAAACCAGTTTAGCTCCGTCTATTCCGTGCATGTGACCTATTTGATACTTTGTGTGATCTCTTAGACCTCTGTAAGTCCCCACCAGCAAGATAATCTGCACTATGCATGGGCCCTCAACGTCTAGCCTCAAAAACATGAGCCAAATAAATGTTTTGTTTTTATTTTTTGTTGGTTTGTTTGTCATCAGTTTTCCAGTTTGTGGTACTCTGTGATAGCAACAGAAAATAAACTAAGAAAATTCCCCAAATCTACTTTTAACATGTGTCGCCTAAGCCAAATCCAAGTCCTACAGAGCTCTTTGGTATGTATGTATGCATGTATGTATGTATGTATATATGCATGTATGTATGTATGTATGTACGTACGTATGTATGATTCCACAGTTCAACCGCTTGGATAGAACAGGATTCTGAAATGTACTGGGAAACAAGTCACTGGTCGCTTGTGTATAACAGAACAGGATTCTCCTTCATGAGGATACAATTCTGTGTGTTCTGGTATTCCATTTTCTGTTTACTGCTTCCCCTCACTCTTGGCCTCCCACTGAACCCATTCTTTTCTGTAAGATATGCATCCTGTTGACAGCTGAGTCGCTTTTTCAGCCTGCCTTCAGTTGGAATCACAAAGGCCTCTTTACACTTGATACTGTCTCTTTAAGTCCATATTTATATAATTTCATTGAGTATAAAATACCCACTACAAGCTCATGTGCTTGAAATCCTGGTTCCCAGCTGGTGGTGTTCTTTAAGAATGTTGCTGCATATTTAGGAGTTAGTGCCTTGTTGGAAGAATGAGTCACTGGGGGTGGAACTTGATGTTTTATGAACTCATTCTATTTCCTGTTCACCTTCTTGTTGGAAACAAGAAGAGATCCTTGCACGCACAGATCACCAGGGAAACCAGGAATGTTAAGCATGCAGGATTGTCCTTTGAAAGGAAAGGCTGTATAACCTGTTTTTTTTCCCCATCCTGAAGGCTGGGAATTGGAGGTGAATAACAGCCTGGGGATTTGTGTTATCTGTAGAGCCAGACCATAGCAAGCTTCCACAAACAGGACCAGAAGTGGCCAAGTGTACTAAATGACCCTTCATTATCTGTATAGCTAGGAGCTCCCCCAAGCACTCCGAAGGACTGAAGGTGACTAGTAGCCCAAATGACCACTGTGTTATCAGTTTGACAGAGACCAGACCAGATCCTTCCCTGGGCCCTTAAGCCAATACATGTAGCCTATCTCTAGAAACCATCTTCTTTGAAAAAGTGGCATGTACTTTGGGCTGAGTTTCAATGTAATTGGGTTTCCATGGATCTTTATGCTACTTACTGATCATGATGCCTTTAGGGACCACACACCCTCTGCTTACTGACTTCAATGCAATGTGACTAGAAGCCTCCTGTACCTGTTACCAAACTATCCCTATCCTGACAGACTGTATCCCCTTGACATGTAACAAAGTAACCACTCTCTCCTTTAAAAAAGTTGCTTCTTGTCAGGCAATTTGTCACAAGAATGAGAAAAGTATCTTAGTACCAAAAAAGTATTATTGAAAGTATTATCACTGTGATAAACCTGAATATATGGTTTTTAGGCTTTGGAACTTGTTTGCAGGAGGAATATGGTAGACTTTGGAACTAAGAAGAAAAAAAATCCTTAAATGCTGTTAACAGAGTTTAATGGATTATTCTCATTGGAATTTGAAAGCCCTAAAGGCTACAAAGACTATAAATAGTAGAAGGCTGGTTCCTGAGGTTTCAGACAGCAACAAAGACTCATTCAAGAAATGATGTAGGCTATTCCTGCTGACCTGTCATGAGAACCAGAGGGAGGGTTAATGTTCAGGCATAAGGGACTATTTTGCTTGGCAGAGGAAATTTCAAAGCAGGGCAATACTCAAGCTCACCACTATAGGTCTAACTGTATAGCCCATCCTTGCTTCTTAGTCAGTCTTTGCCTTCTGAGCAGAAGTAATTTTTCCAGCCTTCTTCTGATATCATACCTTTCATGCCCATTGTCATGGCTTTCCTCACATGACATATCCCAGAACTCTAAACCAAAATATTTATCCTTAGGTTTCTTCTCTCATGATATTTTATCATAAGAATAGAAAAGTAAGCAAGACGAATTGTAGAGAAAATCTATTATTTACTTTATGGACATATCACCTGTCAATAAAAAAGCTTATGGCCAATGAGCTGAAGCAGGAAATAGGTGGCGGCAGTTCCAGGAGAGAGAGAGAGAAAGGAATTCTGGGAAATAGGCTCAAGAGATCATCTGTATAGAGAGGAAGATGGTTGAATAAACCTGGTGAGAGTTAACTAACCAGTAGAGGAACTTAAACTAGGATAAACTAGATTATTGAGATATGAGCTAATCAGGGAACAGAGCCAAGGTTATTAACTTAATCATTTGTTCATAGAAATGAAGTCTTAGAGTTGTTATTTCTGTGAACAAAGTGGATGGGAGGGAAAGAATAGTTATATCAAATTCTTGTATAGCTAAAGACATTTTCTATAGCACTCTCTTAGTTTCTTGGAAGTCACCCTCCATATGAATTTTATCCTGTGGCCTTCATCCCTATTGAAAACTTGCTACTAGTTTACAGACTGTTTCGGACCATATTTTCCTTTAAAGTATGTTACAAATGTTCCTCCTTTAGTTCACTTCAGTGGTAGGCAAAATGGTACCAAAGACATCTACAGTCTAACCCCCAAGATCTTGTGCCTGTTTTATCTCATAAAGCAAAGGACACTTTGCATATCTTGTTATATGGTACTGACCTACAGACAAGAAGTCTGATCTGAATGGCCCCTCCTGGCCAAGTCTAAGCACATGAGTCTTTAAAAGCTAATCACCTTTTCCAGTCAAGGCCAGATTCCCAAGAGCTGTGAAAAGTGAAGGGAACACAGCCTACCACTGCCAGCTTAGAGAATGGGAGAGGATTGAAGACTAAGGGTGGCCTTTGCAAGTTAGGATTGACCTTCAACTAATGACAGCAAGGACACAGAGTCTATGCTCACAAAGAACTGGACTTGGCAAAGTACAAGTAAGCAAGGAACAAGGTTTCACCTGGCCCTCAAAACACGTGTTTACCCAACAGAGCCGTGGTGGACTTTCACTTATAGTGACAAATCTGTATTATTTATTTTATTTTTTAAATTTTTTATTTATTTAATGTATGCATGCTCTGCTGCATATACACCCATCTGCCTGAAAAAGGCATCAGTTCCTCCTATAGATGGTTGTAAGCCACCATGTGGGTGCTGGGAATTGAACTCAAGACCTCTGGAAGAACAGCCAGTGTTCCCAACCAAGAGCCATCTCACCAGCCCACAAATCTGTATTATTTAAGCTGCTCTATTTTCGGTAATTTGGGGACACCAATAGAAAAGGCAACTTTTTCTCTTATAATACTTTATCAAATACCACTAAAAAGAACCTTTATTGTTCTTCATGGAAGTTATTTCAGTAAAATCAGCAAGCTCATCTGATACATTTTCTATTTTCCAAGTTACCACAGCAATAGTTAACTGGCCATCTTACCTCTAGTTTCTGTAGCAATTTTTCCCACTGATCTCCTGGTGTTACTATCTGTTCTCCATTACTTACATTATTGGCAGCTGCCTACTATAACCAGTGTTCCATATATTATAGATTTTATTACAAAAGTACCAGTTTGGTAACATTTATATTTGTTTGCACTTTACTTTTGATACCAATGTCCACTTAAGCCATCTATTACTTGGAACTTTTAGTAGCAGATTATGTTTATATATTGCTTTGTAAGAATCTACGATCCTGCAGGGCAGTGGTGGTACATGCCTTTAATCCTAGCACTTGGGAGGCAGAGGCAGGCACATTTCTGAATTCAAGGCCAGAGTAAGTTCCAGGACAGCCAGGACTATACAGAAAAAGCCTGTCTTGAAAAAAAAAGAATCTACTATCCTAAAACATAGTAGATTAAAATAATAATGTCTTACTAGTCACAGTCTTGAAGGTCAGTAGTTAGCTTCGCTGTCTCAACTGCAGATGCATTCAGCATATGGCTATTGGCTCAGCTAGGGTACGCCATCAGACGACGTGGCTATCCTAACTTCTTCCTCCATATTTGAGATGAGGTTCCCAGGAGGGCAATTAACAGATGCTGCTTAGCCTCTTAAATCTAATGTTCTAGACCATGTATGAAGTTACATGTGCTATATTCTTTTGTTTACTATAACTCACAGGAGTACATTCAAGTAGCAGAAGGATAAAGCCAGTCTCTTGATGAAAGGTGTGACAATGTCACACACATAGCCATAATCAGTGCAGGGAGGTATTATTGATTAGGGGCATTATAGAGTGAGCTACTGCAGCTACAAATGACATTTCTTGTTATGAAAATAAGGAAAGGTTAAGGATAGTTATTCATGCGGTTCTATAATTGGAGAAAAATGTTTAATAGGAACTTCTGAAGTCTACCTGAGTAGTATAATTCTAGTGACTTCTTATGAAATGTGAAGTATACTCATATTTATATTAACTATGTTATTGCAAACTTTATAACTGCTTTCCCTACCATGTGGGGGAGGCTGTAAAATTTTGTTCTACTTTGCAGACTTTTCTCTTTGTCTTTTTCCTTTGTGATGGAAATATTGATAAAATTATATTGAATTTACAACCTCTGAGTGGTAATGTTAGTTAAGCTAGAGAAATCTGTTTGCACCTCATTTATCTAATTAGTTTTAAAAGCCAATGATAGTGGGGTGAGGTATTTGTGACAAATGAGCTATATGGGATATACAATCAATGCTCATCACGGATCTTTTATATTCTTGAATGGGTTTTGTTTTTGTTTTTTTGTTTGTTTGTTTTGTTTTTTATGTTTGAAGGAGACTTGGGATGTAAGTATTACCAGATTAAAAGGAAAGTGTAATTAGCTGGAGTGTGTTTATATTTTTAATTCATTAAAGTGTTTATATACTTGCCTTACTGCTCCATGTTGAATACTCATTGTAGGATCTGTGTGCTTCATGCAAATCTTCAAGGATGCCATAACAGGCCTAAGGGCTTCCTCAGTCTTTTGGAAATGCATAGTAAGGCATCTTGACAACTATAACTGGGCTCAAGAAAACAAGGCTTAAATTTCACAATAAAGATGACATTTGACTGCTGTTTTATTACATCCATACTCTGAAATTGCAATAAGCTGGTTGGGCTGAACAGTCTTTGAGGATGGAACTCTATGAAGTCTAAAACAAGTAGCTTTACCTTCGACTCAAGGAGATTTCATTAATTCTCCAGAATACAGTTATAATCCTGTACACAGACAGACAGACACACACACACACACACACACATATATATACGTATATATATATATCATACATATATACAATAACTATTCTGTCTGTATATGTACTACATATATATGTACATACATAAATACATATGTATATGTATATATACAGTACAACCCTTTTTCGTATTAAGTTGCTTCTGTCAGATATTTTGTCATTGTAATGAGGATAAATGGTCATAGGTAAGTAACTAAGATAGCACATTGATTTGGCTAAAAATTGTTTTGCCTTCTTAGAAGGATAAAATTTCAACACAATAACAACATGGTGTCTTTTTTTTCTTTTTTTTTTTAATTAGATATTTTCTTAATTTACATAGCAAATGCTATACCGAAAGACCATGGTGTCTTAATTGTCAGTGATGTTTTTACGAACCTGAAGTGCTAGTCCAATGTGGTGGCATACACCTGTAATTCCAGGGCATGGGGAGCGGGGAGGCAGGTCAAGGTCAGCTTTGGGTGCACAGCAAGTTCAAGGCCAAACTGGGCTACATCATAAGACATTATATCAAAAACAAAACAAAACCAAAAAGACAACTAAACCACCAATTTTGTATGTAGCTAAGCATTGTGAAAATACTGTTGGCATGAAGGATATCTGTCAGGCACACTTAAGTCTCAAGTTTCTCTGAGAAATTTGTGTTTATATGCTGTAATTAAAAGATATTTTTGTTTGTTTATGGTAAGAGTTCACTATACCATAACCCAGTCTGGCCTGGAACTTACTATGTCTGATAATAAACACTGAATGTCAAATTTACAAGATTTAGAATATCCGATGAAACAACCCAGTGGACACTGAAGTAAAAGTTTCTGTTTTCTTTGGAGACTCAGTTGTGTCATGTGATGTTTTGCCAGAAACTGTCTTATGAGAGAATGTTTCTGCTGAAGCAAACATATGAAAGGATATTTTTGCTGAGGACAGACAAGTGGTGTTTTTCTGAAAGCAGCCTGGGAAAAGGGCATGTGATGTTTAGGAAGAACAGATGCTTCAACAAACATGTGATGTTTGAAAAGGGTATAAATAGAACCCAACAGACAGAGGACGACACTGGGTGGCATTTGTTCACCTTGCCACTCATTGCTGGTCAGAGTTTGTCATAATTTCATAGAGAAACACACACCAAAGAACTTCTAGTGGTGTTCCTGCAGCTTCTTGTACTGGTTGGCAGAGTCTCACGGTTGCTTCTGGATCAACCTGCCATTGCTGATTCAGGAATGGAGTGGATTGAGCTGCAGCTGTTGATTTGTATGAACTACATTGCTGATATCCTGATAGCACAGGTTGGATTTTGCTCCAAAGAACTATTTCTAAACAGGTCCACAGCCTCCTTTGCCCTATTAACCTATCAACTATTCCTTTCCACCACCTCTGGTGGGTGATGGGCTAGAAGGGAGGTTAAAGCATTTTAAACACCTTATTAAAAGTAAGCTTTAGGACTAGAGAGATGTCTCAGTAGTTAAGAGCACTGACTTCCAGAGGTCTTGAGTTCAATCCCCAGCAACCACATGGTGCCTCACAACCATCTGAAATGGGATTCAAGTCCCTCTTCTGCTGTGTCTGAAGACAGAGTCAGTGTACTCATATACATTTTAAAAAATAGGTTTTTTTAAAAAAATAGAAGCCTACAGGGCACACATCTGAGGGTTCCTTTTGATGGGTTTAAACACTGTGAATGCCTGTGAGTTAGGTTCATTGAACCTAAAGTGAGTGAGCCAGATTTCAGGAAAGCCTAAGGAAAAGCATTTGGATTTTGCTTGCTTCCTTTTGTATCATGTTGATGGCTTTACATACTCTGCTGGTGCTGCTGCTGCTGGTGCTGCTATTCACAGGCATTTGAACCCAGATGCTTGAGCCCTTCAACATAGACTGATAAACAGTGGATTTCTAGGAATACTTATAGCCTTCGGCACCAGATTCGAATTACTGAGACACTAAGCCTAGTAGATCAACTACCATGTTTTTAGCCTTCCCAGTATGGAGATATACATTGTTGGACAACCCACACCATATTGTGTAAGCTAATCTAGTAAATCCTCGTTTAATATGCATTCATTCTATTTGATTCTGTTTCTTTAGAGAGTTCTGACCAATACATGGTCTAACTGTGGCTGGCCTTGAACTCACAGCATTCTTTCTGTTTAAGATAGCAGAATGCTAGGATTGTGGACTTGTGCCACCACACCTTGCTTGTTAGGAAGAAATATTTTTCTTTATGAAGTATTTAACTTTATAATCAGGTTTTTTTTTTTTACTTACAAATTTGATATATTTTTATTAATCACTTGGCTTCTTTGTTAGTGTCTCCGTATAAACACTTTCAATCTGGTTAACACCCCTGTTGGTTATTTGTTGACTTTACTGTATTCTCAAAATCTTTAGAAATACTTGTAAATTAGAATTGGGACTATCACTGGTTCTATTGCATGCCACTGGAACCCCCTTCCCTAGCTGGACCTGGTTGGGCCTCAATAGGAAAGGATGCCTTTAGTCCTGCTTGGATGTCCTGGATGTCCCAGGGTAGGGTGGTACCTAAGGGAGGTCTCCCCTTCTTCGAGGAGAAATGAATAATGGGGGAGGGATTTGTGAATTAAGCTAAAAAACTGTAATACTAGTGAAGGAGACATAACATTTGTTTATATATAACCCACCCAGATACAGTTCTAAAAGCACTATATTATCTTAACATTAAACAAATAAACAAACAAAAATAGTGTGTCCTGTTCCTATAATGTCAGTACTAGAGAGATGGAGGCAGGTAAATTAGGAGTTTAAGGTCGTCTTCAGCTATATAAAGAGTTCAAGGCCAGTTGGGCTACATGAGACCTTGTCAAAAAAATAAAAAATAAATCCCGTTAAAAACCAGAAAGTAACGAAATGAAGCCCAGTAAAAAAACATTCTTTGTCTTGATTGACATGCATATGATCCAAGTGACAGTAATAATACATTTCATGTAAATGCAGATTTTGATTTGAATTTTCATTTGTTTCTATCTTACGTGGTTTGACGAATATCAGCCTGCATTTGAAAACCTAACAAAATAGCTCCATAAAAATTCTCCAGGATACCATTAAAAATAGGTTTTTCTTTTGTATAAAGAAGAATGAGCTAATGTAGTTGTGACTGAATAATCCTCTCTCCTCCAAACTGCCTCAACCTCATGCTGTATGTATCCAAAGGAAGGGCATTCAGGGTGTGACGAGGTTGATAAGATAATAAAGACAGACCCCTAATTGAACAGAATCTGTCTCTCTCTCTCTCTCTCTCTCTCTCTCTCTCTCTCTCTCTCTCTCTCTCGTGTGTGTGTGTGTGTGTGTGTGTGTGTGTGTGTGTGTGTGTGTGCGCACGCGCGTGCGCATGTATGTGAATGTGCATGTGCATGTGTGTGTGGTGGGGAATTATATCTACCTGTTTGTGTGCAGGGATGTGTGTAGTTATCAATTACAGGAGTCAATTGTCTCTGGGGATTAAAGTCAGGTCCTCAGGCTTCTGGCTCAGTGTCTTTTCTGTGGCTCCCCCTCTCTGACTTCAATTAGCATTCCTTTAAGAAGGGGCATGAGGTGCTAATTAGCTTACTCTCTCCTCAAGCTTGGGAGGGATGCCACAGTTGGATAACTGTGACCACCTTCAATTCAAGTCAGGAAGAGAGCTCTCACCGCCCAAGAACCTGCTACCCTCATCTTGGTGCTTCCACCTCCAGAACTGTGAGAAAATACAATTGTATTTTGTAAACTCTGCAATCTGTTTGGTTTTTGGTTTTTTTGAGACAGGGTTTCTCTGTGTAGCCCTGGCTCTCCTGGAACTCACTCTGTAGACCAGGCTGGCCTTGAACCCAGAAATCCCCCTGCCTCTGCCTCCCAAGTGCTGGGACTAAAGGCGTGTCCCACCACTGCCCGTGTTTTCTTTTTTTATGGCAGCTCAAACTGAACAATACATCCCAAAAAGTAAGATTAACATTATAAACATTTTTTTTCCAGTCCTGGAGATCAAACCCAGAACCTAGCTAAGTCTAATGCTTACCTCCATCCCCAGGCCCAATATAACTTTAAAAACAAAATCCGTTTAGCCCTTTGAGATGTATATGCAGACTACCATAGAGAGATATACACACATGAATCATAGAAAAAAAACCTATTGAGAAAAGAAGGTAATTGAAAAGTGTTACAAACTCTACTAAAAAACCTGTCACCCCTTTAGAAGCTGGCATTCCTTGCATTTCCTAGCACATTTTGAATCACATTTTGGGCTTATTTTCTGCTTTTCACTTTCTTATGTGTAATTGAGCTCTTAAATAAATCATCTCAGAGTATTTAACCAGGTGTCTACTTCCCAATGTTTCAGAATCCTTGTACCATTTTACAACTCATTTTTTTCAGCAAATGTTTATTGGGTACTTTCTACATGCCAGGCAATTGTAAGGACTCCTAAATGCCTGCCTGCAGAACAAAAAAGATAGATGGTTTCATAAGGAATGAAGGGCATACGCGAGTGCGTATACACACACACACACACACACACACACACCCAAACACACAAACACAGCCCACTAAATAAATATATAAAACAAAAGTACTGAGCCTAATTGAATCTGCTGATTTGGGGGAGGTATTTTTTTTAGTCCATTAACATTTACTCACATTTATTATCTATTATTTTTATGTGTCATTATTTGGACAATAAAAAAGACTAACCAAGTCAACCCTTGGGACATGTTAGATAATGTATGCAGTGTGATAAGCACCGATCTAAAAAGAATGAAACTAATTTCCATGTGCTGATATTGAAAACCTCTTAAATAATTAGGTGAAAACATGATACAGAAAAACACGATAGAATTATCCCACTTATGTAAAATTAAATATAAACAAACCTTGCTGATTTATTTGACACAGACCGTCAAAAGGCAAACAAATGAATGCCTTTTAAGATCTTTTTAAAAGGCTGGAGAGATGGCTTGGTGGTTAAGAGCACTGACTTCCAGAGGACCAGAGTTCAAATCCCAGTAACCACATGGTAGCTCACAACCATCTGTAATGGGATCCAATGCCCTCTCTGGTGTGTCTGAAGACAGTGACAGTGCACTCATATGCATAAAATAAATAATCTTTAAAAATAATCTTTTAAAAAGGGTTCTATGATCACAAGTACCACAAATACAATAGTTTGATCCAGAAATTACACTTTCATTTTTCAGACGTTTCTCTGTGTAGCACTAGGTGTCCTAGAACTCCCTCTGTAGAGCAGGCTGGCCTCAAACTCACAGAGATTCACCTGCCTCTGTCTCCCAAGTGCTGGGATTAAAGGCTTATGTCATCACCACCTGTCCTAAATTTTACTTTCTTCATAGAAATAATACGCCCAAAATTTTATAGTTTATATAATTATTGAAATATAATCCTTACAGCATTTTAATAGAATATTTGAAATAGTTTTAGTTTCCAACATTCTGAAGTTAGGTCAATAAAGCATGAAGCATTCATTAAAAGGTAAAATGTACAGTTGTTAAAGTTACATTTTTAGAAATATAGGGATATGAAAATAGAACAAAATTTTAAATAATAAAAGCAGGTTCCCAAAACCGATTTGAGGGAAGATTCTTCATCTTAAGTGTATGTAAGTGTATTTGCTTAGTCGGCTGTCATGGTGCACAATTTTTTTTTTAAGTATTTATTTTATTTTATTATTATATGTAAGTACACTGTAGCTGTCCTCAGACACACCAGAAGAGGGAGCCAGATTTCGTTACAGGTGGTTGTGAGCCACCATGTGGTTGCTGGGATTTGAACTTATCACCTTCGGAAGAGCAGTCGGGTGCTCTTACCCGCTGAGCCATCTCACCAGCCCCCGATGGTGCACAATTTTAATCCTAGCACTCACGGGTCTTTGAGTTAGAGTCTAGCCTGGTCTATAGAGTAAATTCCAGGACAGCCTGGACTACACAGAAATAAACTCTCTTGAAAAACAAACAAATAAACAAGCAAATGTATGTCTGATTAGACAAATGAATTCAGCCGAGGAAATTTTTAGACTAGTGTGCTGGCTTCTGAGAGACATTGACTTCCCAGGGAGAAATAATAGTCTATTTTATAAAGGGAAGAGGAGTTATGGGAAGGGAGATGGCATACAAAATAAGAAAGAGGGGATTCAGAAGCAAGAAGCAATGATGTAGCCAGCTGAAAAACATTAACTAGAAATGCAGAGCTAGTTCTTTTAGGTCCCATGCAGTACCTAAGCAGACCAATACTACTGAGTCACATTGTTACTGCCTAGGGGTCTTGATTGGGTTTATTTTCTCTGCCAGTTAAAGAAATAAGGAGAAAAAAATAAATCTCTAGCATGACAGGTAGCAGGAGAAAAGTTATAAATCCAGCAGACAGAGACCGTCGGGGCAGCTAAAGAAAGACTCACAATGGGGTGAGGCAACCAACCCGTACAGCAGACGCAGTCTCAGAGAAGGGGGGTGCTCCTGGGAAGCTGAAGTCCAGTTTCTCCATGAACACGGGGACTTTTACCGTCTCTGAGGGGTCTGCTTCAGGAGAGGTTGCTAAGTTTGAAGAAAGACAGGCCTGCTGATTAGCCCACTTCTGTTGGGTAAACATACTTTGATCCAGCTTTGAGCTGGTTGAACCAGCCTATTAGAAGGGGCCCTACCTGAAAATAAATAACAGAATATCAGAACTACACTAGAACAAAAGGGAGAATTGACATAGGCAGACAGCAGGGAGCCTGCTGCTTCACCAGTGGGTTGAGACTATGCAAATGCAGAGAAAGCTGAGACTTGTTTCAGATTGTAATAGTAGTAAGGGCAGCCTTCCTACAGCTGTTGAAAACAGCAGTGACTGGAGCTACCACAGCCTGAAATTCGGGCTTAACACTGTGGCTGAGTTACCTTCTTTTTTTTTTTTTTTTTTTTTTTTTAAGAAATTTTATTTTATTTATTATATGTAAGTACACTGTAGCTGTCCTCAGGCACTCCAGAAGAGGGCGCCAGATCTCATCAAGGATGGTTGTGAGCCACCATGTGGTTGCTGGGATCCGAACCCATCACCTTCAGAAGAGCAGTCGGGTGCTCCCACCCGCCGAGCCATCTCACCAGCCCCCCTGAGTTACCTTCTTAATTCTATAGTAAGACCTATATTTGAATCTCCAAGTTACTCTTTTTATTTTGAACATCTACTTTAATTTTACATGACCACTTCTCTTCATCCCCCTCCCACCAAAGATATAAGCATAAAATTATTTGTCTTAAGCTAATCTCTCTCTCTCTCTCTCTCTCTCTCTCTCTCTCTCTCTCTCTCTGGTTTTTTTTGAGAAAGGGTTTCTCTGTGTAGTCCTGGATGTCCTGGAACTCAATCTGTAGACCAGGCTGGCCTCGAACTCAGAAATTCACCTGCCTTTGCCACCAAAGTGATGGGATTACAGGCGTGCGCCACCACTTCTGGCTCCTAACTTCTCTTTATTTTCTCTTCTCAAAGGTGGTTTTTTTTTTTTTCTCTTTTTTTAAATGTAGTTCAGACTTTTCTTTTTTCTGAAACAGGGTTTCTCTGTGTAGCCCTGGCTATCCTGGACTCACTTTGTAGACTAGGCTAGCCTTGAACTCAGAGAACTACCTGCCTTTGCTTCCAGAGTGCCGGGATTAAAGGTGTGCACCACCGCCGCCACCACCACCTAACATTAGAATTATTTTGTTTTATCCACAGTTTACCTAAAGTCGTTTTGTTAGTCAGCTTTGAGTTGCTCCTTTAGATGACTAGAAAGAAGAGTTTACAAAGGGAGATGATTTTACTTTGGCTTGGGGTTTTAGTTCATGGACAGGTGGCTTGTGGTAAGGCAGACATCATGATAGCAGGAATGTATGATGGTGCAGTTACTCATCTCCTGGTGGTAGAAAGTATGAGAGAGAGGGGGGGGGGAGAAAGAGAGAGAGGGAGAGAGAGAGACAGACAGAGAGAGACAGACAGAGAGAGACAGAGAAAGTGCACCATCATGGACAAAGTATCAGATCTCACAAAACCTCTGACTAATAAATGACCTACTTCTTTCAGGTAAGCCCCCCCCCCCTTTTTTTTCCCAACATGGCACTTTTATTGATTCTCTGGGAATTTCACACCATGAACACTATGATGGTTTGAATAGGTATGGCCCCCATAAACTCCTGTGTTTGAATGCCTGGCTCATAGGGAGTGGCACTTTAAGGAACCATGACTTTGTTAAAGTGGCCATATTGGAGGAAATGTGTCACTGTGGGGGAGAGCACTGAGGTCTCCTCAACTCAAGTTATGCCCAGTGTGACAGTCTCCTCCTGGCTGGCTTTGGATCAAGATGTAGCTTCCTGCCATGATGATAATGGACTAAGCCTTCGAAACTGTAAGCCAGCCCCAAATGCCGGGCGTGGTGGCACACACCTTTAATCCCAGCAGAGGCAGGCGGATTTCTGAGTTCGAGGCCAGCCTGGTCTACAAAGTGAGTTCCAGGACAGCCAGGGCTATACAGAGAAATCCTGTCTCAAAAAACCAAAAAAAAAAAAAAAAAAAAAAAAAAAAAAGATAGCCTTTATAAGAGGTGCCTTGGTCGGGGTGTCTCTTCACAGCAATTAAACCCTAACTAAGACGCACCCTGATCACACTCATTTCTCAGTCCCTCCCCCCATGTCTGCCCCTCCACCCTTGTGTTATCTTTATACTCATTGGAACATAGTCAAACTCTCAGTGGCCTGCCCCCTTAATGGAACTGGGTCCTTCCCCTCCAATTTGCCCATAAGAAGTTATCAATTGTGGAGAGATACACTTCAACATCCCCACATCACTTTTAAAGAGTTCTCTTTGATGGTGTCTTGTCTAGACTGTTATTTTGGGGGGAGGGGAGTGGCATCTGGGGTAGGGGTTGGAGTTGTCACAGAAACCTTCCATATCCCCCCCTCTCTACTATGCATCTGCAATCACAGAGATCACAGCAAATGTAGCTCCTTGTTCTAGCAGGAGCAGGGATCATGCATTCCACAGGGTTTCTGGCAACAGCACAAATCACAAACATAGGCTGCTGTAGTACGTGGACCAGACACGGCCCTCAGGGGGAGCTCAGACCATGCACACCATTATCTATAACCCATCTTCTAAAGTTGCCACCACCTCCCCAAATAATGGTACTAGTGAAGTACCAAGCGTTCCATACATGAACATTTAATATTAAAATTATAGCAGTTACTGAATCAAGTACAAAAAGACATGGCTCCAATTTTCTGAATTGGCATTAGTTCCCTAAAGGAGTTTACCTAATGTTTAAAACATTTATTCTAGTCTCTGCATATGGAATATTTTTAGTGTGAGAGTCCACACTAAAAATAACCTTTTGCAAATAGTTCTTAAACTAGGTCTCAAGAAGGCTGTGCTCTGGGCATGGTACGGCTATCATCCTTTGAATTCTCAACAGCCATGACTACCAAGACTCATACAAGATTGATCCTAGTAACACCCTATCATGATGGAAGATATGATGAGACCCAGACCCTTTTTGAGTATATTAAACAGTTAACAGTTACTGGAAGAGAGATAAACTTTCTTCAGTAGTATAACCCATGGTCCTATAGATAACCTTTCACTGCATGCTCCAATAAATAACCCTAATTAAACTCCTTGGTACACCTAGCTAGACTTAGAATTATTTCTTTGGTTTTTCACTGGTGTCTTATCTGGATATTTAGACATTTGTTAATCTCTCCATCCCACTTAGCACTTGGTGTTAGAACACGGGCACGATAGAACTGAAGGTAAGTTTGGAGGGAACATTTTTTTTTTTGTTTTGTTTCTGTTGTGTGTGACGAGACATGTGATTAAAGATAAGCAGTCTGCATCTGCAGGGGGGCTTTTTATTTTTTTAATGGTGTCTTTCCCCGTGTGGTATGGACTGGTTTGCCTTCTAGCTGCACTATCCTTGCTATGGCTGACTAGATATGCAAACAAGGCTGATGAGTCTAAAGTAGAGTATCCGTGAGGAAAATGCCATGGTGGCTATTTTCTGTTTACATGTGTCAGCGTATCTCGTAGATGAATGGGGTCTACCTTGTGAGTTATGAGGATGACCTATTATGTGACACTGTTCCTTGGGATATGTGAACAATTGTCTACTCACCACCAATAGGAAACTGGTGATGGACCTGCATAAGGACACCACAAAAGTCCCACTTGTCAAGCAAGTAAGATTTATTGGGGTTATTTACAGGAATATGGATGAGGAGTTACATACAGGAGAACAAATGACTCAAAGCCAGTTGCATCAGCAAAACTCCAACACATGTGCTCCAGTTCATGAAAGCTGGAAACCTGGAGCACATTAAACAGCCTTCAGGCAGTTCAACAAGTTAGAGTGTGTATATCAGTTGGTCCGAACCTTCCGAGTACTCCAGTGTGTTTCTGCATCATCCAAGTGCTCCATTGGAAACTACCTTCTATGTGCCTAGGCTTGTCTGAGAGCATCTCTCAACAGTCCTTACTGTTTACAGATGCTTGGGAAGGGAAGACTCTAGTGAATCTGGTCAGTTTTGGGAACATCCTGAAACTTCTGAGTTGCTTGTTTTCTGAGCTTAATGAGTTTCCCTGTAGGATGGGATGTTTGTCTCTCCTGAGAAATCCTGTGTTTTTAGAAGCTTCTCTCCAAAATGCAAGGTTGTCTTTCATGGAAAATTGCTATATGATTACCCAAATGGCTAATGGGCTAGAGGGCATATTGCAATTCCTCCAAGTACCATCCATGGGATAAGATCATAAACAGATTGTGGCCTCAGTTATGTGGCCTTTACTCTCCACAATAAGATCTGCCCAGTAAGATGAGACTGGACTGCCCATCCAGAAAGACCTTGTGTACAGGAGAAGTTACAATGAAAGAACAGGCTTGTCCTTTGCACAAGCCTCTGCCACTCAGAATGAAATGCAGGTTGGGCTAGAACAGATAATACAAATGAGGTCTATGTCTGGGATCCACAAACATGGAATCCATGTGAAGAATCAGGCAGTAAAGAGGGACAGAATATGCAGAAGTGACAGGAGAGAAACTTTTCAGGTCACCTCTTTAATTTACCATGAGGAAGGACACATGAAATGGCATGTAGGTGAGGGCCTTAATAGTGGTTTAATATAGGCAATGATCATGACCAGCGGTATTCTGTCTTTGAGCTGTTTAAATTGGGAAACACTTCATTCTTTAAATTAAAAACACTGGATTTACTTTTATCTTTATGTCTGTGTCTGTGTATGACATGTGTGTAAGTGTTCAAAGAGGCCCAAGGAAGCATCCATGTTCTCTAGAGTCTCTAGAGTTGTCATTTCAGGAAGTTGTGTGCTCCTTGCTTAGGTTCTCTGAACTGAGCTCAGATCCTCTGAAAGAATGCCTGAGCCATCTCAACAGCCTCTGAGAAATACTTCTATATAAGAAACAAGCAACAGCTTCATAGCCTGGCTCATGAGGCTGTGGGACATAGAGTACATGGAACCAGGCCACATGCATGGAAAAGCAAGAGTAATGGAACTTCCTATTCCTTGTGAATTCCAAGACAGCATAATCTAAAGCAATCTGAAAGAAATCAGTCCCTTAGGAACCGGCTCATGAAAGTGGTCAGGGCCACTTGTTTATTGCTGACAAAAGTCTCCATGAATATAACGTGCTAAGGGATCTTAGAGGAAGGACAGAGAGTGGGGCATGTCCGATGCAGCATTTGATAGTCAGACTGGACTGTTGACAGGAGACTTAGGAAGGGTGGCTTCAGCACTGAATTCAGAACTGGTACAGCCTGAGACACTGTCTTTATGAGGTAGGAGAGATGCTGGTAGACCAGGATGAATTAGGTTGGCATAGAATCAAGTTTGTAAACTGCTAACACCATTGGAAGAAAGAGAAAGCTCAGATATAAAACCGTGTCTAGATCACAGGAAAGCAAATGCAGCAAGATTTCCAAAGTGCTTCAGGAAAAAAATTGACAGAACGCAAATTCAGTATGTCAGCCCCTGGAAGGCTTCAGTCCTGAGCAAATATTGAACGGGTGACTGATACTGAACGGGTAAAGATGACTAAGCTTCTTCCAGAGATGGGCAGGTATGACCACTCCCTCACCTTCTGCTCCACCGCCCAGTAATCTGAGTACTTTTCTCTCCTGCAGGGAACTGTGCTGGTTGTGGAAATTGCTTGCTTAGCCCAGGGTTCTTGCCGCAGGCAGATAATTGATGAAGAGTAATGCTGAGAGAAAACTGCTCACGTATAGGTTTAAGCCAAAAGAAAGTCTTTACTAGCCAGCTGGTGACTACACTGGGTACTGAGATCCCAGAGTAGCCTTTTGCAGGGTGAGCTTTTAAGCACAAAAACCCATGCCCTGGTTTGACATACCTCAGTTAACAAGAACAGTTAGTCCAAAGCAGAACTACAGAAGCCAAAAGGCAAGGTTAGGACATTTAGAGACTTTCCCATAATTACAGTCTTGGATGGATTAAAGTTTTTGTTTTAGTTTTAACAGGTGGTGCTATCTACATGCTCAGTTTCATGGCTTGAATGGTAGAGGCTTTCATCCTGAAGTTGGTTGTGCTGCAGTCTGGGGCCCTGTTCCAAATAACATCTAGCTGCAGCTCAAGCCCAGAGACTATCAGACCTGGGGAGCCTCTGGGGACACAGCAGGTGAGGGTATGCATGGACTGCCCCTTGGCCCTAGGCCTGTTAGAGAAAAGAGGGTCCTCTCAGGGCCATCTGGCCTAGTGAAAGTGCTGAGAGATTCATGACAGGCCTCTGTGGAAGCACTCCAAGTTGAGAAGGCAGGACTCCAAGAAAAAGCTGCTGTGTGAGAGGCTGACTAAGGTGGTGCCTGCCCTCTACGCTGCTATAGCCAACACTGATCTTTTGGGGAAAGAATTGGTATGAATGATGAAAACTTCCAATGCTCCAGTCATGGAAGATAAAATCGTCATCCATGCTAACAACTTTTTTTTTCTTTACGCGTAGTTTTTTTTTTTAATTTATTTAAATTTCCTGGTTTCCCTTTGAAACTCCCTCTCTTCTCTTCCCCCTCCCCCTGCTCACCAACCCACCCACTTCTGCTTCCTGGCTCTGTCATTCCCCTATATTGGGGCATAGAACCTTCCCAGGACCAAGGGCCTCTCCTCCCATTGAAGACTGACTAGGCCATCTTCTGCTACATATGCAGCTGGAATCATGAGCCCCACCATGTGTTTTATTTGATTGGTGGTTAAGTCCCAGGGAGTTCTGGGGGTACTGGTTATTTCATATTGATGTCTTCTTAGGGGGCTGCAAACCCCTTCAGCTCCTTTGGTACTTTCTCTAGCTCCTTCACTGGGGACCCTATGCTCTGTCCAGTGGAAGGCGGAGAGCATCCACTTCTGTATTTGTCAGGCACTGGCAGAGCCTCTCAGGAGATAGCTATATCAGGCTCCTGTCAGCTATCTCTTGTTGGCATCCAGAATAGTGTCTGGGTTTGGTAGTTGTATATGGGATGGATACCCAGGAGGGGCAGTCTCCTGATGTTCATTACTTCAGCATCTGCTCCACACTTTATCTGTGTAACTTCTTCCATGGGTATTTTGTTACCCCCTTCTAAGAAGGATTGACATATCCACACTTTGGTCTTCCTTCTTCTTGAGTTTCATGTGTTTTGCGAATTGTATCTTGGGTATTCTGAGCTTCTGGACTAATCTACATTATCAGTGAGTGCATATCATGTGTGTTCTTTTGTGATTGTGCTACCTCACTCAGGATGATATCCTCCAGATCTATCCATTTGTCTAATAATTTCATAAATTCATTGTTTTTAATAGCTGAGTAGTACTCCATTGTGTAAATGTACCACATTTTCTGTATCCATCCCTCTGTTGAGGGACATCTGGGTTCTTTCCAGCTTCTGGCTATTATAAATAAGGATGCTATAAACATAGTAGAGCATGTGTCCTTATTACATGTTGGAGCATCTTCTGGGTATATGCCCAGGAGAGGTATTGCTGGATCCTCTGGTAGTACTATGCCCAATTTTCTGAGGAACCACCAAACTGATTTCCAGAGTGGTTGTACCAGCTTGCAATCCCACCAGCAATGGAGGAGTGTTCCTCTTTCTCTACATCCTTGCCAGCATCTGCTGTCACCTGAGATTTTGATCTTAGCCATTCTGACTGGTATGACATGGAATCTCAGGGTTGTTTTGATTTGCATTTCCCTAATGACTAAAGATGTTGAACATTTCTTTAGGTGTTTCTCAACCATTTGGTATTCCTCAGTTGAGAATTCTTTGTTTAGCTCTGCACCCCATTTTTTAACAGTGTTATTTGGTTTTCTGGAGTCCAACTTCTTGAGTTCTTTATATATATTGGATATTAGCCACCTATCAGATTTAGGATTGGTAAAGATCCTTTCCCGATCTGTTGGTTGAGATTTTGTCTTATTGACAGTGTCCTTTGCTTTACAGACACTTTGCAATTTTATGAGGTCCCATTTGTAAATTCTTGATCTTAGAACACAGGCTATTGGTGTTCTGTTCTGGAATTTCTGGCCTGTGCCCACGTCTTAGAGAATCTTCCCCACTTTCTCCTCTATAAGTTTCAGTATCTCTGGTTTTATGTGGGGTTCCTTGATCCACTTAGACTTGAACTTTGTACAAGAAGATAAGAATAGATCAATTTGCATCCTTCTACATGCTACCTGCCAGTTGAGCCATCACCATTTGTTGAAAGTGCTGTATTTTTTTCACTGGATGATTTTAGTTCCTTTGTCAAAGACCAAATGACCATAGATGTGTGGGTTCATTTCTGGGTCTTCATTTCTATTCCATTGATCTACCTGTCTGTCACTGTATCAGTACCATGCAATTTTTATCACAATTGTTCTGTAGTAGAGCTTGAGGTCAGGGATGGTGATTCCACCAGAAGTTCGTTTATTGTTGAGAACAGTTTTTGCTAGCCTAGGTTTTTTGTTATTCCAGATGAATTTGCAAATTGCCTTTCTAACTCAGTGAAGAATTAAGTTGGAATTTTGATGGGGATTATATTCAATCTGTAGACTGCTTTCAGCAAGATGGCCATTTTTACTATATTAATCCTGCCTATCCATGAG
Source organism: Mus minutoides (assembly GCA_902729485.2). Classification (NCBI taxonomy): domain Eukaryota; kingdom Metazoa; phylum Chordata; class Mammalia; order Rodentia; family Muridae; genus Mus; species Mus minutoides. The sequence continues at coordinate 873,795 of LR750016.1, forward strand.
CATCGGAGATCTTTCCATCTTCTGAGATCTTCTTCAATTTCTTTCTTCAGAGACTTGAAGTTCTTATCATACAGATCTTTCATTTCTTTAGTTAGAGTCATACCAAAGTATTTTATATATTTTGTGACTATTGTGAAGGGTGTTGTTTCCCTAATTTCTTTCTCAGCCTGTTTGTTCTTGTATAAATAAGGGCCACTGATTTGTTTGAGTTAATTTTTTATCCATCTACTTCACTAAAATTGTGTCAGGTTTTAGGAGTTCTCTGGTGGAATTTTTGGGGTCACCTATGTATACTATCATATCATCTGCAAATAGTGATATTTTGACTTTTTCCTTTCCAGTTTGTATCCCTTTGATCTCCTTTTGTTGTCTAATTGTTCTGGCTAGGACTTCAAGTACTATATTGAACAGGTAGGGAGAGAGTAGGCAGCCTTGTCTAGTCCCTGATTTTAGTGGGATTGCTTCAAGTTTCTCTCCATTTAATTTGATGTTGGCTATTGGTTTGCTGTATATTGCTTTTATTGTGTTTAGGTATGGGCCTTGAATCCCAGTTCTTTCCAAGACTTATCATGAATGGATGTTGGATTTTGTCAAATGCTTTCTCATCATGTAATGAGATGATCATGTGGGTATTTTTCTTTGAGTTAGTTTATATAGTGGATTGCTTTGATGGATTTCCGTATGTTGAACCATCTCTGCATCTCTGGGATGCAGCCTACTTGATCATGGTGGATGATCGTTTTGATATGTTCTTGGATTCAGTTTGGAAGATTTTTATTGAGTATTTTTGCATCGATATTCATCAGCAAAATTGGTCTGAAGTTCTCTTTCTTTGTTTGGTCTTTGTGTGGTTTAGGTATCAGAGTAATTGTGGCTTCATAGAATAAATTGGGAAGAGTACCTTCTATTTATATATTTTGGAATTGTTTTAGGAGAACTGGAATTAGGTCTTCTTTGAAGGTCTGATAGAACTCTGCACTAAACCCATCTGTTCCTGGGTTTTTTTTTGGTTGTGAGGCTATTAATGACTGTTTCTATTTCTTTAGGGGATAAGGGACTGTTAAGATTGTTAATCTGATCCTGATTTAACTTTGGTAACTGGTATCTGACTAGAAAATTGTCCATTTCACACAGGTTTTCCAGTTTTGTTGAGTATAGGATTTTGTAGTAGGACCTGATGATTTTTTGGATTTCCTCAGATTCTATTGTTATGTCTCCCTTTTCATTTCTGATTTTGTTAATTAGGATAATGCCCCTGTGTCCCCTATTTAGTCTGGCTAAGAGTTTATCTATTTTGTTGATTTTCTCGAAGCAGCAGCTCTTAATTTGGTTGATTCTTTATACATTTCTTTTTGTTTCTACTTGGTTGATTTCAGTCCTGAATTTGATTATTTCCTGCTGTCTACTCCTCTTGGGTGAATTTGCTTCTTTTTGTTCTAGAGCTCTCAGGTGTGCTGTATAGCTGCTAATGTATGCTCTAGTTTCTTTTTGTAGGCACTGAGAGTTATGAGTTTTCCTCTTAGGACTGCTTTCATTCTGTCCCATAAGTTTGGGTATGTTGTGGCTTCATTTTCATTAAACTCTAAAAAGTCTTTCATTTCTTTCTTTATTTCTTCCTTGACCAAGTTATCATTGAGCAGAGTGTTGTTCAGTTTCCATGTGAATGCTGGCTTTCTATTATTTATGTTGTTATTGAAGATCAGCCTTAGTCCATGGTGATCTAATAGGATGCATGGGATATTTCAATATTTTTGCATCGGTTGAGGCCTGTTTTGTGACTAATTTATATGGTCAATTATGGAGAAGGCCTCATGAGGTGCTGAGAAGAACAGATAACATTTTATTTTAGGATAAAATGTTCTATAGATATCTGGTAAATCCATTTGTTTCATAACTTCTGTTAGTTTCACTGTGTCTCTGTTTAGTTTCTGTTTCCATGATCAAAATACAAAATACAATACCCCTTCAGGTTAAAAGTCTTGGAGAGATCAGGAAATCATTGCACATACTTAAACAGAATAAAAGACATGTATAGCAAACCAACCACCATCATTAAATTAAACCAAGAAAAATTGGAAGCATTTCCACTAAAATCCGGGACAAGACAAGGGTTCCCACTCTCTCCCTCTCTATTCAATAAAGTATTCAACGTTATAGCTACAGCAATAAGTCTCAAAAAACAAACAAAACAAAACAAAACAAAAAGACTATCAAGGGGATACACTTTGGCAAAGAAGTCAAGGTGTCACTATTTGCAGGTGATATGATAGTATAAATAAGCAATCCCCAAAATTCCACCAGAGAACTCCTACAGCTGATAAACAACTTCAGCAAAGTGGCCAGATATAAAATTAACTCAAACAAATCAGTAGCATTTCTTTAAACAAATGATAAACAGGTTGAGAAAGAAATTAGGGAAACAACACCCTTCACAATAGCCACAAATAATATAAAATGTCTTGGTGTAACTCTTATGAATAAGTGAATAATCTGTATGACAAGAACTTCAAATCCCTTAAAAACTCATTCAAAGAAGACCTTAGAAGATGGAAACATCTTCCATACTTATTGATTGGTGGGATTAACATTATGAAAATCTTACCAAAAGCTAGCTACAGATTCAATGCAATTCCCATCAAAATTCCAACCCAATTCTTTACAGACATAGAAAGAACAAGTCCTGCAAGAACTAAGCTCAGCTGTAAAATTCTTGGTAACCTTATGGATGTATAAAACACAGAATATACAGCAATGTGAGCAAGAAAAATCCAATGGCCTGTACCTGAAAATATTAAAACAATGGTTAAAGAACTGAAAGAAGTTACCTTGTTTGAGTAGAGAAAAGATGTTCCCAGAAACCATAAGGTTATTAAATAAAAGTCCCAGGGCCAGGGGGTGGGCTACTTTCTCTAGAGGTTTTGGCCATGAAGGCTTCTGTAACCACTAAAACAATGGAGGCTACTCCATTTGGATTTGTTGCAAACTAGGACCAGATATTAAGACTCTGTTGCTGGAAACATTGCATGCTCTGGCTAGCTGGGATTTAAGTGGAATCTTATTACCCATTGGCTAGCCTGTGTAGTTCCAGGTGTGTGTATGTAGTTATTTGGGGAAAACTGCCATCAGTAATCCTACTTAGCCATGGACCCAACGTAGCTAACTAGAAACACAAAAGGCCGAATGTAATGGGTACATATGGGGTACAATTTTTATGGGTACAGTCAATTGCTTTCTAATTGGATTTTTTTTTTTTTTTGAGAAAGAGTCTCTCTACATAGTCCTGTCTGTCCTGAAATTTAGTATGTAGGCAAATTTGGCTTTCAAACTCACAAAGATGCACCTACCTCTTTCAAGTGCTGCATTAAGAGTGTGTACCACCACACCCAGTGCTAACCAGATTTAAAGTCAGTTCTACAAGAGGGAATTCTTACCAGGTGCTATAAACCAGAGCAAAGGCCAGAGGATGGGAAGTCATAGGTCCTGTGGTAAGTATTGTTTTTTTTATTAAATGGCTATGAGGTGTTTCCCATTACTTTCTGACTCTCTTGCTTGTGCTCATAGATTATTCTTGCTATCATCCTTAGTCAAAAAACTTTTTTTTTCAGTGAGTGGTACATAGATTCAAAACTAGTCTGAGTGCTAAAACTGACTGGCTGATGGTTACCCACATGTAACTATACAAGATGAAACCTAGTAACATTCCACCATGGAGAAGTTGGGTTTCACAAGGCTCTGCCCTTCCCAGAGGATACATATGTATTTACAGTTCTCTGGGAAAGAGATTCTGTTTTCAGTGGTTAAACTGGTCATGCTCTTGCAAACGACCCATTTTTCTAAACAACAGAAAGCCACTTTTCAAGGTTTCTGGGCAATGTTGTATTTCCTATGGCAGAGTCCAGCCTGAGCCAAGGCTGCACTGATGTCTTGGACCCAGTCAGGGGGCCTGCCCTTTGCCCTTTTGGGCTGCTTAGGCTTTTTCTGATTGAACCTAACAGAAAGCAAAATAGAAATTAAAATGAAGCGCATATAAACATTTCTGGATATTTAAAACAATTTTTTAAGCCGGGCGTGGTGGCGCATGCCTTTAATCCCAGCACTCGGGAGGCAGAGGCAGGCGGATTTCTGAGTTCGAGGCCAGCCTGGTCTACAGAGTGAGTTCCAGGACAGCCAGGGCTACACAGAGAAACCCTGTCTCGAAAAACCAAAAAAAAAAAAAAAAAAAAACCAAAAAAAAAAAACAACAATTTTTTAAAAAAAATTCTCATGAAAGTCCATATATTAGAAAAACAAACAGTCATAAGTCAATAGTAACAGTTTCTACTATAAGAAACTAATGCAACAAAATAAAAAAAAAAATGAAGGTTAATAAAATAAACAATACATGTCAGACCTAGTGATTTCAGAGGGAGCACAGCCTTGCCAAAACCTTGATTTTGGACTTCAGTATTCATAATCATGAAACTATATGTACACACACACACACACACACACACACATATATATATATATATATGTATATATATGTATATATATGTATATATATACTTATTTTTAATAAGTATATATATATACACATATATATGTGATATATGTATATATATATATATATATATATATATATATATATATATATATATATATATATATATATATACTTATTTTTTGGTTTTTCGAGACAGGGTTTCTCTGTATAGCCCTGGCTGTTCTGGAACTCACTTTGTAGACCAGACTGGCTTCGAACTCTGAAATATGCCTGCCTCTGCCTCCCGAGTGCTGGGATTAAAGGCGTGCATCACCACGCCCAGCTAATATATTTATTTTTTAATTAATAATTCAGCTTTTGGCATTTTTATTTTTTATTCTTTATTTTTATTTTTTATTTTTGGTTTTTTGAGACAGGATTTCTCTGTATAGCTCTGACTGTCCTGGAACTCACTCTGTAGACCAGGCCTGGCCTCGAACTCAGAAATCCGCCTGCCTCTGCCTCCCAAGTGCTGGGATTAAAGGTATGTGCTACCACTGCCCAGCTTTGCCATTTATTTTTGCAGGCCAAACCACTACAGACTAATGTAGCTGGTGAGACCACAATGCTACTAGGTCTACTATAATATCAATTTAAGTGGATTTGTACAATGATCAATCTGGGGACTGAAATTGGAGAAAAAATGTTAAACACCTATACAAACTTCATTTACAAATAATGTTACTAAAATAAGTACTATGCAAAAAAGTTTTAATGTATATTTTCTCTTTCAGAAATAGACTCTTTTTCATGTAATATATCATGATTATGGTTTCCCTGCTATTGCTCCAGGTTCCTCCTCCCCTCTCCTCCCCTCCCTTCCCCTCCTATCTGGATCCACCCCCTTTCTGTCCCTCATTAGAAAACAAACAGGCTTCTAAGGGATAATAATAAAATAAAATAAGATAAACCAAAGCAAGCACATTGGAACAGGACAAAACAAATGGGAGGAAAAGAGTCCAAGAAAGGCACAAGAAACACACATATATGCAGAGACCCACTTGTTCTCTTGTTCTAACACCGAGGAATCCTATAAAAAAAAAAGAGAAGCCAAGAAAAGAGAGAAAGAGAGAGAGACAGAGAGAGAGACAGAGAAATATTAAAATAAAAAACAATACAATTTAGAATAGAAAACTCCCCGACAGGATATCTAAGAAAAGGAACCTCTAATGATGTCCCTGAGCAGTTATCTGTTAGCCCCATAACACTAGGCAGGTGGCCTACCCTTAAGAGTAGTTTGTTTCCCCAGTGAGATTTCCTTGGAGAAACCTAGTTTTCATTTGCAAGTTGTTATCAGTTGGAGGTTGCTTCTGGGCTAGTGATGGGAGCATGTGTCTATTTTTCCTTTCAGTTCTAAGCCCCCCACCTGATGCAGGCTCTGTGCATGCTGCCTAAGCCTCTGTGAGTCCTGCTGTGTTTACAAGGCCTTCTTTCCTTGGTTTCCTCCATCCCTCTGGCTCTTACACTCCTTCTGCCTCCTCTTCTGGAGGGTTCTCTGATCTCTGAGAAGGATTAGATGGAGACATCCTACTTAGGGGTGAGTGTTCAGAAGCCTTTCAGTCTCAGATTATTGTCTGGCTGTGGGTCTCTGTATTTGTTCTTATCTGCTGCAGAAGGATGCTTCTATGATGATGGCCAGGCATCATCCTGATCTATGAGTACAAGAGAATGTCATTAGGAGTCATTTTATGGATTATTGTCTTTTAAAACAGTAGTATTTGGCTTTACCCTATATCCCTGAACTATTGGTCACTCAAGTAGCATATAAATTTCACTTCATAGAGTGGGTCTTAAGTCAAATCAGATATTGGTTGGTTACTCCCATAAGCTTTGTGCCAAGATTGCACTAGCATATTTTACAGGCAGGATACCATTGTCAATTAAAGGTGTTGGAGCTGGGTTGCCTTTTACATTTCACTTTTTTTTTTGTTTTGTTTTGTTTTGGTTTGGTTTGGTTTTTCGAGATAGGGTTTCTCTGTATAGTCCTGGCTGTCCTGGAACTCACTTTGTAGACCAGGCTGGCCTCGAACTCAGAAATCTGCCTGCCTCTGCCTCCGCCTCCTGAGTGCTGGGATTAAAGGCATGCGCCATCATGCCCGGCTACATTTCACTTTTGGAGTGTGCAGAGTACCTTCAGGTACCAAGAACACTAGCGTGTAGAAGTGGTGGCTCTAGGGAGGCACCAGCTCGACTTCTCTATGTTCAGTAAGTAAGTGTAGTCTTCAGCAACCGGGACTTGCCATCAGTTTGTGCAGAGCAAGCAATAGTTCCAAGAACAGCCTGGTTGTTTGGGGGTTTCCTTGGACTTCTTTGGCCAATTACCCAATATTGTCTTTCCACCAAATGAAACGTTGAGTACACACACACACACACACACACACACACACACACACATCTCCAAGTACTTAAAGTTTCATTTGGTAACAAGAGACGTCCAGTTGGTGCTCTGTCTCCCCTGTTATTTGTTGTATTAGTCAGGGTTCTCTAGAGTCACAGAACTTATGGGTAGTCTCTATATATTAAGGGAATTTATTGATGATATACAGTCTGTAGTCAAAACACTCCAACAATGGTCAGCAGCAGCTGTGAATGGAAGTCCAAGGATCAAGCAGTTACTCAGTCCCACAAGGCAAGCAGGTGAAGAAGAGATAGAATCTTCCTTCTTCCAATGTCCTGATGTAGGTTTCTAGCAGAAGCTGTATCCCAGATTAAAGGTGTGTGCCACCATGCCTGTATCTGGGACTTGTTTTGTCCCAGATGACCTTGAACTCAGAGATCTCCCTATCTTAATATTCTGGGATTCATAACCACTATGCCTCAAGATCTCCATGCCAAGATCCAGGTCAAAAACTTGTATCTCCCAGCCTGCAGATTAGGAGCCTTCCAATTCTGGATTGTAGTTCATTCCAGATATAGTCAAGTTGACAACCAGGAATAGCCACTACATTTGGCTATTTCTTTTAGATCCCCTTAGTATGTGTATATATTTTAGGAAGTTTCTACTGTGTCAGCTTTCCATACTACATCTCAAGCAATCCTTAATTTTAGCTGTCTCTTCTCCTCCTTTCTCCTCCCCACTCAATCCTCCCATTCCAGTCCCTCCTCTGTTCTCCACCCATTACTATCTATTCTACTTCCTTTTCCTAGGCATAGCTAACTGCCCTCCCTAGTCCTTTACTCTGTATCTTCTCTCTGTGGTTCTAAGGATTGAAGCTTGGTTAACATTGACTTAACAGCTAATATTCACATATAACGAATACAGCCATATTTGTCTTTCTGGTCTGGGTTAACTCACTGTGGATGATATATTTTATAGCTCCATTTATTTACCAACCTCCCTGGATAGTGTGGCTGTTGGGTTCCCAGGGAATCTCAATGTAGCATCTTATAAATACCTTAAAGATTAAAGAGTTAGAATAGTAGCTATACAAGAATAGAGTATAGAGATTGTCTGAAGAAGTATGTATTAAGAACAGTATTAACTAGGGCTGATGGCTCAGCAGTTAAGAGCACTGACTGCTCTTCCAAAGGTCCTAGGTTCAAATCCTAGCAACCACATGGTGACTCACAACCATCTGTAATGAGATCTGACTCCCTCTTCTGGAGTGTCTGAAGACAGCTACAGTGAACTTACATATAATAATAAATAAATAAATCTAAAAAAAAGAATAGTATTAACTAGACAAGTGATTATAAATAAAGTTGGTAGTTTAAAATGGCATAATCTTCATTCTCTGTTTAGTAATTTGTAACGTGTCATTAAAAATTAAATACTGTAGTTTTCTGCTTGTTTTTATGGGATAAATGTAATAAAATTGGAATTTTTTTCTCTTTCTCCAGTGCTTTCATTCTTACATCTATTTACCATGTTACTTGAAATAAAGTCCACTAATGACCCAATTTCAGTCTGGGTAAAAAGCTACTATTGAAGTAACCTTATGAGATCTCTTAGGATTTCCAAAATTTGGTACTACAATATTATTTTTACAATATAAGTTGAAGGATTTTTTCCAACAAAATGAAATTAGAGCATCACATGACACCCTACACAGAGAATAAGAACCAGACATGAAAATTGTATTAGTCAGTGCCTTAGCCTTAGTATTGTACTTTCTCCAAAAAAGAACTAACTATTACAAGAAGAAATGGTGGTGTTATTCAAGAGCAATCCCTTATTTCTCATTAGCTCTTTGCTACAATTCACTATGCTCTGGATTATGTGATCTAATGAATTCTGACTCATCACTTAAAATCTCCCAAGATCTTGGGTTTCTTTTTAATCTTGGTTTTACAACAATCTTTGTTTAGTACAGATGAAAGGCACCAACAAGCCTTGAAATCAGTTGGGTTTTGCTATTCCTTCTGTGGTGCTAAGCCAATTCATATTCTCAGTCTCATTTTCATGGGTAGTGGTGACAGAGTACAGATCCTTATCATTGCTTTACTTTCAAGCTTGGTACTAATTGGCAGCAGCATCCACATGTGATCCTGAAAGAAAACAATCCTAGGTTTAATTCAAACAATACCTGCATCTTAACAATAATTTCTTGCTGATTGACTGCATGCTAATACAAGGGGGACACCATCTTCAGTAGAGATCACTCGAGAATATTAACAGCCCTCAGTGTATTACTGCAGCTTATATTCTAACTACTGGCAATGTTTCTATTTATCCACACAGGACCAATTAAATGATTAGTTATAAACATAATCTATCAATAAAAGCATACACATACTTACACACCAGCCTTCAGATAAGATAGTTTACCTGCTGAGCCATCTTACCATCCTCAGTTTGTTCTTAAAGAGATATTTATCATGTTCTCATATCCATGTCCACAAACAACCTAACATGAAGCAGGTAGGAAGCAGTGTGGAGCCCATAAACTTGGGAATTTCTATGGCCTTGACCCCACCTGACTACCTCTGTCCTTTCCTGTTAATAATTCAAGTCTGACAAAGCATTATATATATATATCTAACTAACAGTATGTATGCCTCTAACTACATTACCACATGGCAAGAATAAAAAAGCACTTGTTTATTCAATGTACTGAATGTCAAGATCTTGAAATTAGAGATATATAAACTGAAAGATTTTAGACTCATTTACATTCAGTTTTATTATCCTATATGTTAGCATTCTTTCTAGGCTATGTCCCAGTTACCTGGCAATAGCCAGGTATGCCTGACTCACTATAAAAGGGGCTGTTTGCCCCTCTTCTCTATCTTATGCTTTTATTCTCTGTCCTTTCTCTCTCTGACTCTTCTCCCCCTCTCCCCATCCCCATCTCCCCCTTCTCTATTTGATTTTGCTCAGCCTTGGGAAGGGATGCACCAGCATGGGCCCACAGAGGCATCCCTTCTATCTCATGATACCTGGCTCTACCAAACATACTCTTGCTTCCTCTTTCATTTTTATAAAATACAACACTATATAAGTTGATCCAAGCTTCATTCCTTTAAAGAGTTTTCATACCATTAAAAATTTCATGTGATTTTCCCTCACTCTAGCCATTTCAGTTGGTGTTCTTGATTGGCTATGTTATAGTACCTGCTATGGCCTGCCTCCAACATAGTTGTAGCCATTTTGTTCCATGTCTGGCAGCTATTTTACATTGTTGCTGTAATATGCCTGCCAGTCATTGACATATAGAAGTAACTTGGCTCAGGTCAAGGACATACTGACCACATATCCTGTTTTGTTCTTCATGTTGTGAATATTCTGTGAGAGGTTTGCCAATCTTAAGAACTTTAACAAAGCCTTTTGGAAGACCTACAAAATCAGAGGTCAGTATGAACTGTTATGTCTAAAAAGAGCTGACCACTGGGAAGTACTTCTTGCACGTGTGTATGAACTCATTGTGTATTTTTGTGATTTTTTTCCTTTATAAGGTAATGGAGAAAGATGTCCATTGTCATCGTTCTGAACTATGTCCCTGTTCTGACCAATATTAGGGTGTGTATTCAATAAACCATCCCTGTCTGACTGAGATTCGTGTTCATGTGGTTTGTGGAGCGACTCTTAGAACACATCATTAAGAAAATAATTTCACAGAAAGTTCTTTACTGACATATTTTCTTAATCCATGAATATTTAAGAATTCCTTCCAGTTGCTGTATTAATTAGTTTTTTGTTGTTGTGATGAAATATTACAATGAAGCCAACTTACAAAATAAACAACTTATTTGGCCTATTTGGTTTTCACAGGATTAGAGTCCATGATGGTGGAGTGGAAACAAGATAGTGAGAGCTGAATCTAAGGACTTAGGCTTCTAATCCCAGGATGGAATCAGAAAAACAACAAAACATCACTAACAACCCTGAGAAAGCTGGGATGACACATTTTTGGAATCAAAAACCCATCCCCAATGACATACTTTCTTCAGCAATGCAATACCTCATATTCCTACCCACATAGCACCACCAACTAGGGACCATGTTTTCAAATATCTGAGCCTTTGGGGGGTACATTCTCTCACTTCCTGGCCTGATAGCCTGATCATAATGCAAAAGGTATTTAATCTAATTCCAAAAATTTCCTGTCTCTAAGCCTGGCATGGTATACTGCTCTCATATAAAAACTACATTTCTCTGTGATTTTATTGCACTGCTTTTTTTTTTTGCTTTTTAGAGTTGCAAGAAAAATATCTTAGATCATAACTTGATTTCTTAGTCTAGATACTTGTATAACACTCCCCCCCACAACCTTGAAATTAAACAAAACAAAACAGGATACATGTAAATGTTCTTTTCTCTTCACCAAAATTTAATTGTACCCCTGTAGCGACTATTCCTGGATGTCAACTTAACTATATCTGGAATGAATTGCAATCCAGAATTGGAATGCTCACCTATGATCCTAATCTGGAGGCTGGGAGATACAAGTTTCTGACCTGGATCTTGGCATGAAGATCTTGAGGCATAGTGGCTATGAATCCCAAAAGATTAAGATAGAGAGATCTCTGAGTTCAAGGTCATCTGGGATTAAAGGCATGTGGTGGCACACACCTTTAATCTGGGCCACACCTTCTGAAGACCTCCATAAGGACATCGGAAGAAAGAAGATTCACTCTCTCTTCTTTGCCTGCTTACCTTGTGGGACTGAGCAACTGCTAGACCCTTAGACTTCCATTCACAGCTGTTGCTCACCATTGTTGGGGAGTTGGACTACAGACTGTAAGTCATCAATAAATTCCCTTACTATATAGAGACTTCCCATAGGTTCTGTGACTCCAGAGAACCCTGACTAATACAACCCCTTACAGGTTTATACAGTTGTAGGCGCAGTTCATAATTCACCTCTGGAAATAAGTCTTCAATTATTTTCAGAAATATTTCAACTTCATTTGTTTTGTTCTGTCTTAGGCATTTATATAAAATCTTTTATTTTTATGTTTATTTTTGAGACAGGGTCTCACCTATGTAACTCTCTGGATATCTTGGAACTCCCTATGTAGACCAGGCTGGCCTGGAACTCACAGAGATCTGCCTCCCTCCCTCCTAAATGCTGAGATTAAAGGCCTGTACAATCACAATCAGCCCTAAATATAGATTTGTTTATTTTATTGGACCAACACTCTTGAGTCTTCCACTCCTGCCCTCCACCATTCCGTGAGCACTCTCATTTGCCTTTGCTAATTTGTTTTTGTGGCACACGAGTTAATTTGTTAAATCTTGCCTCAAACCTTCAAAACACCCTGGCACCACAGTGAATCCGTTTTACCACGGAATTTAGCAAATGGACTTTACTAAGCTTAGTCCTTTTTATCTCTATCATCACTTATTCAAGAGTAGGCATTTCTTACTTAGCTTTTCCCCTTTTACCACGTTGTAAACAAAAAAGAACATTCCCTACTGTATGACTAATATAACGAAAGATCCTCATTGAAAACAAACCACGCTTTTATTAAAATTAAAAAAAAAAATCTTTTCAATATGTTTTGGCAAAGGGCACAACTAAGGAGCGTTTTAAAGCGCAAATTGAAAGCTGTGCGAAAGAACGTCCGTGATGTCATCTCCGTGCGCCCCGTCAGAGCCAATCGCCTGGCGCGTAGCTTTGTGCTGAGGATGCTCCAGCGCCGGGTGCGTCCTTAATCACACAGTTCCAGCTTCCGGCGCGCTGCCCAGAGCGGTCCGAGCGCGCAGGCGCCCTAGCCCATGTCGGCTTCTCCCGGTTCCAGTGGTTAGACCTGGATCCGGAGCCGCCTTGAGGCGGGGCTGGGCCTTCCCGGCGGCCAATGGCGCCCCGGGTGAGGGTTGAGGAGTGGGCGGCGCTGGCCTGCCCAAGGTGCCGAGCTCCTCCAGCGCGTGTGCCCGGCCACCTGGTCGTCATGGAGGAGGTCTTGGCTGAAGAGCTCGATGATGAGGAGCAGCTGGTGAGAAGGCATCGGAAGGAGAAGAAGGAGCTGCAAGGTGACGGGAGAGGGGCTGGGAATGTAAGAGGCGTCTACACCCAAGGCTGGGAGCGTGGAGTGTGTCCTCTGGAACCTGGACGGGCACAAGCCCTGGATCCGTCTAGGCTTCCGCTCAGATAGCTTTATGATGTGTCTTCTCCAGCTTTCCCCATTCCCTCGACCCCCATATTTGCAGTCCCCGGAGAAGTCCCCGTATGCGACCTGCCGTGGACCCCTAGCTGGTCCGGTGCACGTGCTGCTACTGAGTGATGTGCTTGGAGACCAAAGTCTTGGACCTCCTCTTCCTCCATTCCCATTCCTGCCCCCGATCCCGACGCTTGGCCTTAATGGTGTGGTCTGAATTGCTTCACCTTGGCTTGACAGTCACAGAAAAGGATATTTAAAAGGCGGAAGTTTTATCTTAATATATAGTTTTTTAACCTTGGTTTTGTCCTGTCAAGCCAAACAAATTCGAGGTTGGGTTTACCTTGGGTCGCAAGCCTCATCCTGGCCTTTCTCTGTAGCTGATTGTTGTGTCATGATTAATTGCTTCTACAATTACTTTACATTCTATAATTGTACCTCTTGCCACCCTCTTACTGCTTTCCGCTCTTTCTTTTGGGGTCTCTGACACGGCGGTTTGGATGACTTTTTTTAGCCAAAATTCAGGGAATGAAGAACGCTGTTCCCAAAAACGACAAAAAGAGGAGGAAGCAGCTCACGGAAGATGTTGCTAAATTGGAAAGAGAAATGGAGCAGAAACATAGGGAAGAACTGGAACAATTGAAGCGACTGACTCTCAAGGACAGTAAGGTATGAGGAGCAAAGCTTGTCTCTGAGCCTGAGCAAACAACTGAGTGTGTTGAACTGCTTATTGAATATGTTCTCAAAATTCAGAAATGGAGTCATACAGTCACACATCACATTTCCTTGTCATTAGATTTTTAGACAGAGTGTCTTGTAGTCCAGGCTGTCACCCATCTGGATTTGCAGTAGAGGGTAAACCCTGAATGGCCCTGGCTGTCCTGGAACTCACTTTGTAGACCAGGCTGGCCTCGAACTCAGAAATCCACCTGCCTCTGCCTCCCGAGTGCTGGGATTAAAGGAGTGCACCACCACTCCCGGCTCAACCCTGAACTTTAATTTCAGATCCTACTGCTTTGATTTCACAAGTGCTGGGATTACAGGCGTGCACTACCACACCTAGCTGTACATTTCTTCAGTATTTTTGTGACCAGGCTTATGGGCAGATTTTCTTTTTTTAAATGGGAAAACAGCAAAAAAGTGCCTACTTACTTAACCTAATAAACATGTAAAGTATAAATTGTGCTAGATAAGGTTTCTCTTGAGTGAAAGTTGGCAGACTAGACTGCTCGTCAAGAATTACTGATGACTAAGACTGTAACCTCTGGGAAGCTACTCAATCAACCTTAGAATAAATTTCTCCACATGGGACAATAAATGTGAAATTATGGTTAAGGAGAGAAGTGTTATATGAACCAGTTGTAGTGAATGAAGTAGTGGTGCTTTTTGTGTAAATGGGATTATGTGCATCTGTTCAGTGTTGATCATTCTGCCTAACGTGTATGCCAGCTATTTTGTTCAACAAATATAGTTGTCAGTATCACTGTAAGGTAATAGCCATGAAGTAATGTAAGTAATCACACAATTCCAGTAGGAAACCAGCTTAAAGAGATTAAGAATTTTGTCCTGAAGTCATAATAGTTATTGAGGTGACAAACGCTAGAATTCAAAACCAGACACATCTTTATACCCTGATATAATATAGTAATTTGTTGCCTGGTTTTTGGATATGAAGGGTCATATATTCTACAACCTCAGTTAACTGTTGGTAGGAATTTCTTTCTTTCTTTTTTTTTTTTTTTAAAGATATATTTTATGTATATGAGTACACCATTGCTCTCTTCAGACACACTAGAAGAGGGCATGTGAGCCACCATGTGGTTGCTGGGAATTGAACTTAGGACCTCTGGAAGAGCAGTTGGTGCTCTTAACTGCTGAGCCATCTCTCCAGCCCAGATAGGAATTTCTTAGTTTTGTGCAAGATCTCGTCTTCTATAAGTTTGGATTCATTTTTGTTCTGTTGACAAGGAACAACAGTTTCTGTGTATCCATTTACACAGAGTACCAAGTGTAGTGTCAAAGTCTTTGATTTCTTAGTCACCATGTTTCTGGCCTTTCTTTCTGTTAAAATACTTTTATCTCTAGCCTTGCATGGTGATACGTACCTATAGTCCCAGCACTCGGGAGGTACTCAGGGAGGTTGTGAGTTTGAGGCCAGCCTGAGCTTCATAGTAAGACCCTATCTCAAAACCCAACAGTAGCAGCAGAAAAGAAGGTGACAAGAAAACTTTTGTTGGGGCTGCCAGTAGGGCTCACCAGGTAAGTAAGGTGCTTGCTTTTCAACCTCATCACCTGAGTTCTATCCCTGGAACCCGGGGAACTACATGGAAGAAAGAGAAAATTGACTCACACAAGTTAACCTGACCTCTATGTGCTCTTGTGCCATGTATGCATATGTACACATCCGTCCCCCCCAACAAGGTGTGCTGTTGTGTTTAGACATGTGCTGTTAGCATTGTGCTAATTTTGTGTTTCTAATTGCCTCCCTGTGTTTTCTAGTAGCTGGCTGTTCTTTTAGGCCTTCAATTTCAAGATTTCCTTTCTGGATTTCTAAAGAGAAAGAAAAGTTTGGTTCATAGTCCTTTGTCACCTGCCGATGCAAATTCTCCATTTTGCCTTGAACTGTTCTGTTTGTCATTAACTAAACTTGTTTTGTGTTTGGCCTCTCCCCAGATTCTTCTTAAGATAGTTTTATCAGAAACCAAAAAGAAAAAGAAAAAAAAAACCCATAAGATTCACAGATAGAGTTGATGAAGTCTCTCAGAAGTTTTAATAGTTTACCACCTGGGATATAGTCTTTGGAGACTTCTGTGTCTGTTTCAGATGCTTTGGGTTGTGTTATATATTTACCATACTAAAAACTAGCTTGACTTTCAGTTATACTAATGGTAACTAAATAGCGGTAATAACTGTCTTTGTAATTATTAATGATGTTACCAGTTTGTAGCTAGCTAGGCAAAGATAAAAATTGCTCACTTGTTCTATCCTGAAGAATTGGTGCTCATTAAGTTTTGGCTAATTAGCATGGGGGTGTGATGACTCGTCAGCCTTAGGATATGAAGGTAGTAATGAGGACAAAGGATTTTGTATGGGAGCATTCTTGGGCAAGAAGGCTGTCCTTGAATGGAAGGAAGGTATTGAGTAATGGAGTAGGTTCAGGAAGGACAGAGGCATGCAGGGATGAGCCCAGTGTTTGGAGAGCTATGAGTTTACAGATTCCTGGAGGTAGAGGAAGATGGCAAAGCATGCTATCTAACCTTATGTCTAATGTTAATGCTCAAACGGGAAGTAGAGGATTGGATACGGAACTTTTCATAACAATTTAGTAGCCTAACACTTTTCAATAAATTAAAACATTTTTTGTATTGATTTTTCTTTTGTATTCCTTTTCTTCTTTTTAATGTTTTTGTTCTTTCAGATAGATTCTGTTGCTGTTAACATTTCAAACTTGGTACTTGAGAATCAACCACCCCGGATTTCAAAAGCACAAAAGAGACGGGTATGAAAATCATATCACCATGTATATAAAGCTAGTGCTGTTGTGTGCTTAATATTTTCTTAGGTTTTATATATAAGAAATGAATAGGAAAAAACTGGAGTTCCTTGTCCAGGGACTTGAACTAACAAGTCCTTACCATATGTCACATAATGGTCTAAGCTACTTACATTGAAATCTCATGTAGTCCCAACAATAATCTTGTGAAGAGGGTTTTATTTCCTGGCCTTTATAGAAATTAATAGGTATAAGAAATAAAAAGCAAGGTATCTAGTTTGCAATTCTTATAGAAATCAGAGAGGCTAAGGACTGTTTTTTTTCTTCAGCAAATATTTTATTGTAGACTTAATTTAGAAATTTCAAAGAGTGGGATCATGATACTGATGCAAAAGCCTGTTTAAAAATGAATGCTCAGGGAGAAGTGAAGACTTGACCTTAGAAGTACAAGAAAACACACAGAGATCCATAGTTCTCAGAAAATTATGTTGGTATTTATATGTTATATAAAATATAATATATTTATATATATAAAATGGTTAATGACATTAAAAATGCAGAGAAGGGAACTTCATGTCAAGTGTTAAGGATGTTTTACAATTTGAAGGAGAGATGTTTTGGCAAGATATTGTACCCTGGAGAAATAATGTAGTAAAAATGAATGTGGAATGAGATAGAGCATTAGATTTATTAGAAATAATGTGTTAATGATCTTAGCATACTGAAATTGGCAGGAGGTGGGTAAGTTTCCACCTTAGAAAAGAAAGTTTAGCCGGGCGTGGTGGCGCATGCCTTTGATCCTAGCACTCGGGAGGCAGAGGCAGGCAGATTTCTGAGTTCGAGGCCAGCCTGGTCTACAAAGTGAGTTCCAGGACAGCCAGGGCTATACAGAGAAACCCTGTCTCGAAAAAACCAAAAAAAAAAAAAAGAAAAGAAAGTCTAAAATTCAGTATTTTGGTTCTGAAAGCTATTTTACTAATTATTCCCCTTTCTAAGCTCTAAGCGCATATTTCAGAGTTTTTGGTACATAGTATACAGAGCATGGAAGGTCAGTGCCTGACAGAATGGGTCAGACAGAGCCTTAGGCTGCTCCCAACCCCAGGTACCGTTGGAATTTCATGTACTCTCATGACTTGCCATTCAGTTTCAATAATAGGTAAGGGAAAATAATATCTATGAGTACTATCGTGGGTATTAAATAATAAGCTTTCCAGAACCATAGATATAAGGCCTGGAGAACTGAAGTGTCAACAAATAATATTAACCATGCTAAGTGTATCATATTCCTTTTACAAAGGTCTAAGACAGTCTCCTTTTGTATGACAGCTAAGTTGCAAATAATCATATATTTATCATATTGTATGAATTTTACTCTTGACTAATATTGTCATTGTGAATTTCAAAGAATCATTTAGAGTGCATGCTGTCTTGAAGGGCTACCTAGTTTAACTCCATATTTATGATAGCCATTCTTTTGTCATGGTCCCATAACCGTCACCTTGCTTCTATACATCCGGCAGGTGTTTGTGTGACAGTAAGGTAATAATTTTAAAATTTTATTGATACTTATTAATTACAGCATCTACTGGTAGACTATTTAATTCTATAAACCAAGCTACTGTGTGCCTAGACCTATCATCTGTTAAAAAAATTTGTTACTTCTTTCCTATCTGAATTTGATAATTTTCCAACTAAACTCTGAGAAATTTAGTATGATTTATAGTTGACTGCTTATCACTTGGCAGAGAAAATAATTCCCAGGTTACTTTGTTAATCTAGTGGGCTTTTGGAGTAGAGAACACTAAATATTCATAATACTTACCAGAATGGAACCTGGATCTAAGACAGGCAAATTGGACATTCAATTATTTAGAACTGTTCTTTTTGCTAAAGCACTAAAGATTAAAAAGCCAGTTAACCACTGGTTGTTATTGGTAGTGAGACAACTCTGGAGGAAAAACATGACATATTTATGGTGATTTATCATAAGGCTCTATGGGGTCTTACTTTTAAACTGGAGAAACATGAGAGCATTAAACTCAGGAATTTGTGCCTAAGAAGATGGCTCAGTGGATGAAATTGCTTGCTGCATAGCCTGAGAACTTGAGTTCAATCCCTGGAATCCACATGGTGAAGGAGAAAACCATCTGCTGCAGGCCACCCCTTCCCACAAAAAACCAAAACCAAAACCAAAAACCAAACAAACCCTCAGTAAAAATTGGGGGGAAGAAGAGAACTTGGAAAACAAAATAAAACTAAGGTAGAAATAAAATAATTGATTTCCAAAACAAAGAATTTGAAAGTAGAATGGGATGTAGTTTTTTTATTTTATAAACGAGAAAGATGAGACTGGGTTATCTCAATGAGAGGGAGAATTTAGCACAACCCTGGACTAGTGCTCAAGTCAACATGACTAGTTTTGCTAACAGTGTGTATACAAGCTCCATGCTCCTGCCCTTCACCTATTCTTGTAGACCCGATTGCTGTTCTGACTCTAGAACTATCCTTTTAGAAAAGTGTCTAATGTAGGGAAGACACTCCCACAGAGACAGGATCCAGTGGATTTTATACCCGATTTACTGGAAGTAAACTCAGTTGCATTTTAATTATGAAGCAGAACATTACATAAAATAAGATAATGATAGAAGTTAGTATTCTTACAGGGCTTGGAAGGTAGAGTGAAGTGCCATTCTGAGAGCAAAACGTATATGACATTAACCCCAGCTGCCATCTGCTCCAACCTTTATTCTGATTCAGGTACCTGCATAAAGGAGCTCTGTGTGTTGTCCCCGGCCCCCGCTCTGCTCTAACCAGCTGTATGGCCTTTGGAAATCTTTCTGCGTGCTGTTTCCTCGGAAGAGGAAAATGAGGGGTTTTGGATTAGATGATGTCTAAGGTGCTTATTCTTCTTTACCCCCCTGCTGAAACTGTTTTTAGGCTTTTATAAAGTTATAGTGCCATCTTGTGTTTTAAGATTTTATACCCAGATCCACAGTCGTAGATGAAGGAAATCATGCCACTTTTCTATGGTTAAAGCTGGTTTATGTTTTGTTGGAGAGCTATTACTGCTTATTCAGCTACTTAGACCCACAAAAGAACATTTGAAGTTGTTTCATTTGGCCCATCATGGAGTCATTTAGTTTATTAAATTGTGCCTTCCCATTCATGTCTGCCCCAGGGAGTTGAAATTAGAACTGGGAAGTTCTTACCTTTTGTTAACATTGCTTTACTATTTTCCTCTATTCTGTAATTTACTACACCAAGATTTTCAGGTGCTGGAAATATGATTTAGTGGTTAGGACCGCTAGGTACTCCTTTTTCCAAAAGACCTGGGTTGCTTCCCAGTTGCAACACTATGGTTCCAGTCATCTGTAGCTGTAGTTCTGGGAATCTGACTGACACACATACCATACACATCCTTTCTGGATTGTGGGAACCTCATGCATCTGGTGCACAGACATATAAGGGGGCAAATACTGATACTATACAAGAAAATAAAGGACATTTTGAAAAAACTGCAAAATTTAGTGAGGGTTTTCTTTCATCTTAGATTGAAAGACAGTTTCCCTCCAAGTGCATAAACACATGTGTGGTTCAGATTAGAAAGTTGTAAAGGCATAGTGAAAACTCTGCAAATAGATAGTTCTGCCATCCAGAAAGAATGAACTGCAAATGCTATGTTGAGCCTTGTACTTCTTAGTACTATGTTAGGATGAACAATATTTATTAATGACAGACCTGTCTTTAGCCAGCCACTTCGTCTCTTGAAACTTTACTCTTGTATGCTAGTTCTGTGAATTGTTTTTATCTATGACACATGAATTCTCTGGTTTATAATTCTTAGTAGTTCACATACAGGGATGTTTTCCTTTGTCTCCAGATTTCCCATGGTACTCATTAATACATCTCTTGTTGATTTCACTGAACCCTAACCATGCCTGGATATACAGCCATGGGGAAATCTCAAGGACTTCTATTTTCTTATTTAAGTAAGAAAGCATATTATACCATATAAAAATAATGTCATTTTGTTACGAAGACTGTCACATTTTCTGTAATAGTATTGTGTTTCTTACAATTAATTGAAAGAAAATCTGGGAGAGTATTTATTCAGCTCTAGAGTCAGAGGCAATCATATGGTTTAGAAGAATTTTAGAATAACTGTAATATTTGAATTGTTTGCCAGCAAAATTAAAAAAAAAATCTATTAATTAGCCATTTATAGGTGTATTCACCTTTAAAAAAAGATAAAAATAGTATCTATCAGTATGTTTTTGGTTGTTTTAACATAGTAAATCCACTGCAGTGGAGTGATACAACCTTGGAGTAGTTGGGATTAAATATATTAATGAACTTTAAGGCTGAGGAGAACTGAATCTTTTTAATTTTTTTGAGATAGGATCTTATCCTGAGTCCTGGCTGTCCAAGAATTCACTTTGTAGACCAGGCTCATTTTGTACTCACAAAGATCTACCTGTCTCTGCCTCCCAAGTCCTGGATTTAAAGGCATTGCACAAGTATAGGGACTGGACCACTGAATCTTATAAGACAGAACTTTGAAATCAGCCAGTCATGTTGGTCATGTTTTTAACTAGTCCTTACAAGGACATGTGTGGTTGCAAATGCCATTAATCCCAACACTTAGAAGTCTGAGGTAGGAGATTGGACAGTATAGGGTAGTCTCAGCTACCATAGCAAGGCACTGCCTCAAATAAGCAAACAAATTAGCAGATTTTCTAAGAAGATATCCCTCGCCCCTTCCTAGCCACTCCTCTTTTTCTTCTGTGAAACAAGCTCTCACAGGCTGGACTAGAACACTGCAGCCCAAGCTGTCCTTAGGAATGCTCTATCTGCTTCCAAGGTACACTTAGAGACCTAGGCCTCTGCACCTGGTTATATGAAAGACTGCTTATGTTTTAGTACAGAGTGAGGGGCTGGGAACATAGCAGTCAGATGAATGAGATCATTGTCCTCTATGGGTTGTAGTTAGAGAGTTCTACAAATGGTGAGATGATCAAAATGGCAGCTCTTGTGGGAGAAGAAAATGTCCAAAGTCAGACTAATGTCTTCATTCTTATCGAATGTGAATTAATCCTAATGTTAACTTTCCTTATCGAATGTGAATTAATCCTAATGTTAACTTTCCTATATTCTTGTCCTAGGAAAAGAAGGCTGCATTGGAAAAGGAGCGGGAAGAAAGGATAGCAGAGGCTGAAATTGAGAACTTATCTGGAGCCAGACATCTTGAGAGTGAAAAACTTGCTCAAATATTGGCAGCCAGAGAGTTGGAAATTAAACATATTCCATCTGACGGTCATTGTATGTATGGAGCACTTGAGGATCAGCTGAGAGAACAAGACTGTGCGCTGACTGTGGCTACCCTAAGAAAGCAGACTGCTGAGTACATGCAAAGCCATTCAGACGACTTCCTGCCCTTTCTAACAAACCCCAGCACAGGAGATATGTACACACCAGGTAGTTAGCTTTCTTCACCACCTTTTGTTAGTGTTTCTGGTTTTCAAATAAAATGCTTCCTGAGTGTAGCAAGGAAGACCTTTCTTAATGAAGACAAAAGACATTTTGGCAGGTTTACTTTTTATAGTTTGAATAGATGTAGATATATTTTACTTTATCTTGTAAGTACTTAACAGTTTTGTAGTTAAAATATATTAATTGCTGTATGTAAGTCCTGAGAGAGGTTATTCATCAAAATAAGTAGGGTTAGTCATTGCTGAAAGATGTGTGTTAATTTATGTTTAACAAAGTTAGAGGGAGGTGACATTTGATCAGTCTTTGTAAGTATCCATGTGTATGGCATCAGGACCATGAGCAGAATATGATTATGAAACCTAACTTAATCATACTCAGGGAAGTGTAATGTTACTTTTGATAAAGTATGGCTAGGAATGTTAATAGTTACGTAAAATTTGATTTCATAAATCCCATGATTAATATTCCCTATTTGTTAAAATAAATTGATGATTAAGGTACAGTTCTTATGATGTTCTATGCTGAGAGAAATGAAATGGAGGGAAGATCACAGGTAAGGCAGTGGCCACTGGGAGAGGGTCACATAGCCAGGTGGCTTGGAGAAGGGATGGTGTAGGCTGACTCCCATAAAGGTGTCTGCCCTCCATGGAAGAAGGTAGAAAGTAGCACAGAGTGGACAAAATGAGCACTGGCGTTGAGTTGGTCAGTTGTGGGGAGTGAGCCTTAGGTATCAGGATAGATCTCAAGTGTGACTTCATGTATCAGAATTCTTAAGTGTGTGTACTCCACTCTGCTAGTGGTAGAATATTTAATTCATGATGCATCAAAGAAACAGACAAGGGATTTAGTTCATTCATTCAGCCAACTTTTATTGAAGGCCATGGTGTGCAAAGTATTTTAGGGGCTGTTTTGAACAATGAAGACTTACTAGCGAAAGAGACGCGGGGTATATTGTCTTTTAGTTTTAGTTTTTCTTCCCTTCCTTGGACAGAAAGGATGTTTGGTCTCGTTTTGTTTTTATTTCATGCGTATGGTTGTTTTGCCTTCATCAATGTGTATGTACCATGTCTTAGTCCTTTGGGACCAGAAGTTTACAAACAGAAGTGAGCTTTTCCGTGGGTGCTGGGAATTTAACTCCGTTCCAGATTCTCTGAAAGCAGCAAATGCCATAGAGCCATTGCACCCATGTTAATGTGCTACATTTAACAGTTTATATGCACAGTAATATGCCTATTATAAATTCAGAGATTAGGCCTTTTACTTGTCAGGGACCAGTCAGTAAAATCTCTCCCTTGGCTAAACCTGACATTTATACAGGTCATGTAAAGATATGTAAAACGACAAGCACAGGAACTGTGTGCTGCTGCCCTGGGGAGACTAAGCTCATTTGTACATTGACTCTATAGGTTCTTGCAGTAAGCCTAAATATAGAGGGGCTGTATATTTTAACCTTGTATGGCATTTTGCATACGGTTTTGACTTTGGAACACTTATCAGGATAGAATGAATATTTGACACTTAGGAGTCCTTGCTTTAGATGATGATGGGAGCAGTTAATTACAGGCATCTCAGGTGGAAGGCCAGGAGCAGAAATGCTTTGCTCTTCCATAGAAAGATGGTAGGAAGGTGGGGTGGTTGTATTTAGTATAATTCTAAAGGGAGGTGGTACAGAAGGGATATGTTCTTGATCAGGGTTGGTGGGAGCTACAAAAGATTGTGTGACGGACGCTATTTCAGGAGTTGTTTTGATCTGTTTCCTACAGAAGAGTTTGGGAAGTACTGTGACGATATTGTAAATACAGCGGCATGGGGTGGTCAGCTTGAGGTAAGCTGAATTACAGTGATTGTGGAGTAAATTATTTCTGAATCCCACTTGTAGTTTTTACATGTTTTTCAGCTAAGCCCAGTTCTTTGAAGATGTCTTTTTTTTTTTTTTTTTTCTATATTTGGCATTTTTCTCCTGGCAAAGAAACAGAGCTATACATTCTTGTGTCTGTGTTAAACCATGTCCCCTTAAGTGACATATGATTTCATCTTAAATAGCCCAGCGTTGGATTTATGACTTAACAGAAACTGGTGTTGCATCTGTGTGTTGTTATTTGAGATGCCAGTCTGCTTGATTTTTCTGTATTTAAAAAAAAAAATTAAGACAATAAAATGAAGACTTACTTGGGGTGGTGGTGCACACCTATAATCCAAGCTGGAGAGATGCCATCTTGGATGCTGGCCTGAGTTACACAGGGAGACCCTGTCTTAAAAAAAAAGAAAAGGTGTTGATCTTATTCCCCGAAGGCGAATTTTAATCTAATAGTTCAGTGTTGCAGAAGTAACTTCTCCTTTATATCAGAAATAGAAATGAGCCAAGGTGGGTCCTATTATGTGCCTGTAATCCCATCACTAGGGAGACTGAGGCCAGAGGTGTAATTAACACCATGCTAGGCTATGCAAAATAAAAATTTTGTTTTATATAAAACTTAACTGTAACACATTTGCTACAATTATCTATTGAATTCCTCCTTGTTAGTGGATTACGTGAAGGCAGTAAATCAGTGTATTGACATTTTTGTATAAGAAAACAATAGAAACTTAACATTATTTCTTTGAGCATTAATTTTTAAAATTTACTGTTAGCCATGTTTAATTACATCAAAACATCTATTTAATATTTAAGCGTGGTGTCTGAGGTGTTAGAGAAAGGATGAAATGGCAAATCCTAGGCTCATGTTCTGACTTTTCCCTCTGTGCCCTGGATGATTCTCCAAGTTCATGTCCTAGTTTTCCGATGATTCAGTAAGACCACCTTGTAGTATATGAATGAGTTTGTGAACTGAGATGCCAGATGAATGCCTCTAGCAGAGTTTGTATTCTGTGGAGGTGTTTAGTTGTCTTTAGTGGGCTGTGCTTCTGAAGACCCTTTACACTGTTGTTTGAAGAGGAGATGTAAATACTCCTTAATACAGTGCTGTAGTTGGGCCTCTCCACCAGAGGGAACCCTCCCTATTGTTTTTCTCCTGATTCAGATAGCAAATGTTTCGCTAGTAAGGATGGAAAAAGAGACTTGAAGTACCTTTAATGTAAAGGTTCACAGAGTAACATCTGATGGTTTTGGATGCTTAATTCTGTTAAATTGAGAATTTGAGACAGTTTAAAAAAAAACATCATTTACTCATTCATTTTTTATGAATTTCTTTAAAGGACAAGTTGTTTTCACGATTTGATAAATGTGTATTTTTGATCAAATCCAAAGCCAAAGACTATCTTACTCCGTGTGTGTGCATGTGTTCTTGGGTGTGTGGTCACATGAGTGCCATAATGCACTTGTGGCAGTCAGGGGATAGCTTTCAGGAACTGATGTTATTTCTACCATATGGATCCAATTCAAGTAGCCAGGTTGGTGGCAAGGGCCTTAGCCTGCTCTGCCATCTATCTCTCTAGCCCAATTTTTTGGTTTTTGAAGACGATACTGCTTTGCACAGAATTCTGTGCTAGTTTTAAAAAGATTTTTAAAATGTGTTTCAGAGGAACATTTTTCAAAATAGAATATGGGATTTTATTTTATTTTTTCATGGAGCATAGAATCCAGTCCATAATCTTGAAGTAAATTTTAAAGGGTCTATGCTTGTGACATTAGTTTTGTAATTGGTGCAGGCACATACATTAGGATGTTGTAAGGCTGGTGGTGATGCATTTGGTTAGGAACTCAGGTTCTAGACTCAGCCTCCTCAATTCAACATAGATCTGTGATTTTCTGTTTGACCCACAGAAGTCTTTTTTTTTTTTTTTTTTGGTTTTTTGAGGCAGGGTTTCTCTGTATAGCCCTGGCTGTCCTGGAGCTCACTCTGTAGACCAGGCTGGCCTCGAACTCAGAAATCCGCCTGCCTCTGCCTCCTGAGTGCTGGGATTAAAGGCGTGCGCCACCAACGCCCAGCCACACAGAAGTCTTTTACCATCCTTCTACCTCAGGTTCCAGGATGTTGTTCCTCACTGGAATACTAGTTAGTACTTGGGAGGCAGAAGTAGGAAGACTCCAAAGTTGAGGCCAGCCTGCTTTACATAGCAAGTTCCTAACTATCTGTGGTTATGTCAAAGGAAAATTAATAAACAAGCCACCCTCCCCAAACAAAAACAAGACAACAGTGACAAAAACCCTCAGCTCACCAATATTTATTCCGTAAAGTTATGAAGACTCGATGAAGTAATCCACATAAAGTGTGCACATGATTATAGTGCTTGGCCATAGTATGTCAATAGTGCTTGGCCATAGTATGTCAATAGTTGGTAGCATCACTTTAATTACTAGCTGCTATTCATTAGGCTTGAACCTAAGTTCTTATTTGCATGTTATAAAATTAAAGTAATATAGCTTGCTGACCAGGTGGAGATTCTAGCACAGGGCAGAACAGTTCACATCCTTATACTTACCTTGTTCTTGCTGAAAGTTACAGAGCCATGGTTCTCAATTCTCGATACTGACTGCATCAGCATCATCTGAGAAGTTTTTAAATGTAAACCTCATGTTTTACCAGAACTTATTCCCTGTCCTTTGGCTGTTAACAATTTGGCCTGATGCTTAGCCACTGGTACTTAAAAAAACTGTAGCATTATGAGAAATGGAATGTTTTCAACTTCAGAGAATGTAATAAGCAGTCCACTCTTAACCCACTTCGCCAAGCTTGACTTTGGTATTTTTTACACTGCTATTTTGTGTTCAAGACAACTCTTGCCTTTGATGTAGTTATTTTATCCTTTCAGCAATTCACCAAAAACTAAGTGCCCATTTACCTGAGCTCTTGGTGCTCATATGAACAGAGCAAGTCTCTGCTCTAGCTGGTTGCCTTGTTCTATGTATGTACTTCATTAGTTTGTGTTTTGAATAAGATTTACATTTTGTTTTTCTAATTTATTTTCCCCTCTGTAGCTAAGAGCTCTGTCTCACATCTTACAAACACCAATCGAGATACTACAGGCAGATGCTCCTCCTATTATAGTTGGTGAAGAGTATCCGAGGAATCCATTAGTACTAGTGTAAGTACCTAGGGAATTTTACTGTTATTTTTCATAATTCAAACAAAAAGGCATGTGAAAAGATATTAGGTTGTATATACCAACTAGTCAAAATGCTGTAATTAACTGAATTAATTCTGTGTGTGTTAAAGGCAGTCATAGAACGAGAAAGCATCGGAATGTGTGATTTACATAGACTATTAAGCCTTTTGTTTATTTGTTTGGGTTAAGAATAATGTTCTTTAAAAGGCTGTGAAATTTTAGGACTACTTTTCTGTGTTGCCCCATTTGACATTAACAAGCACTAAGTTTTAACTACCACCCTTCGTGCTGTGAATGTATTTGCATGATTGAGAATTGGCCTTTCATATTCAGCTTGGAGGAATAATTTCTCTAGTTTTTCTCTCGTGTATGTGTGTGTGTTTGTGTGTGTGCGTTAATTAGCTATTCTTACCATTTATGATCGAACTTTAGTGAAACTTTGAGCTCATTGAGCCCTCAGCATCTTAGCCTTTGCGCTTCTAGTCACTAGACTGCTTGCTCACTTCTAAAACTTATCACACAATGTTGCCTCTTAATGACTATACTCATAATAGTTCATTAGTGATATCTCTATGGACTGGGACATTCAGAGTACATAATTATATATGTGTGTATACTACATATATTTATTATAGTAAATAACTCATTAAAATGCAATTTCATTCTTTTCATTTCAGATACATGAGGCATGCGTATGGCTTAGGAGAACATTATAATTCTGTTACACGGTTGGTGAACTCAGCTACTGAAAATTGCAGCTAGTTTACAAACTGTTACACTGTTTTATAGAATGTGCCAATCTATCAAGTGCTAGATTGTTGTAAATGCTACTGAAGAACACAGCTACCTTAAATGAGTTTTATGAATAAGCATACTAACAGCTTTTAAGAAACATGTTGGATTAACTTTAACCAGTGCTCTCTTAGTGGCAATTTGAGAACTTAAAGTCTATTGTGGAGAATATCATCATAGACCAACGTGTTACTCTTCCGCTAATTCATTTTAGTTGTCCTGCTCATTCTCGTTTGGAATAAATTTTGTTTTAAATTTTGTCCCCCCAGCTTTATGTTCCAAAACTGAAGATTTCAATTTAATTTTTCTTAAAAGTGTGGAGACTTGGTCTCTGACATCATAGGAACATATTGTAGTGACAGCAGGTTTATCAATCTTATAAAGTGCTTGTGATCCCAGTGACTTTGGTATTACTAGGGTTAGGATGTGCTGCTTTTTGTGCAGCATATCTCTGCTGCTAAGAGGAAGCTACTTCAGTAGTTAAGAATTTTTGAATACTTAGGAGAATCAGTATAAAGAAATGAGATCAGTGGTAAATAGGTGTTAATTGTGTCAATTTTGAATCTTTCTAACAGGTTGCAGATTCCCTTTATGTATGTGTAGCTCTATACGTTTGTAACTCCTGCACTGCGGGTTTCTCAGCCAGAGGCTGAGGTTAGGCTTGAACCTTGTTTCTCTTCAACTGAGAATTTGTACACTTGCCGAAACACTACTCAGCGGCTTTGCTTTTTCTGGAGCCTTTCCTACCGAGGGCCATCCAGTGGCCTCACACTGCTCCCCTGTACGAGGTGATGCTGGAGTAATGCAGAAGACTCCCTTGAGTCTTCCCCCTTTCCAGCTGTCCTCCCAAGATCTCTGCTTGTGCTCACTTTCTAGGAGTCAGTGAAAACCCTGCCTACACATTATTTTCTTACATAATGTATCACTTGTTTTCACTCAAGTGTTTGATTATTATATGTATAGGGAGAGTTGAAGGTCGCTGTTCAGAAGCAGAGAGCTGTGTGGTAAAATCAGTACAGGAGAATTTTATGTGGAATGACTCATGTTACTCAGATTTTGAATCATTTGGAGCAGTATTTGTAAGAGAGTTGTGCCCCCACACAAGTCTGTTTGCTGTTTTTATGTAACAAAGCGCCATGGGCTAGGAACACAGCTCTAGCAGAGCACTTGCCTGTCGTGCGCGAGCGAGGCTCAAGGTTCCATTTCTAGCACCAACAAAACACAACAATTTATGAAAATGAAACTTTTTGTTGCAATGTGTTTTTTTCCAAGTTAGAAATATAACTAAGTAGAGCATCATGTGTATAATATTTGGGCTTTTGACCCGTGTATACTGTCTATGAGTAAACAATGGGCTTATGATGTTAAAATCAGGTAATAGTGTGGCAGGCTGACAGAGACTGGTTAGCAGAGCAAGGACTTCCTGAGATCATTCCAGCTGACTAAAACCTACTCTGCCTGCTACACAGTGTATTCTGCAGGGTGTCTGCTTTGTAACCTTAGATCCTTTTTTATTCTGAAATTTATAAAAGCATAAAGTTGTAAAATAAATGCTTTGAACCTATTTTGAAGTAATGTTATCTTCATCTTATAGTATCAGCCTTAAGGAGTAATAAAACAAAACATTATGAAACAATTATTGAAAATTCCATTTTCAACAAAGATACTCTAAAATAACTCATTCATGTTTTGTTGTTTTGACAAGGATTCAAATGTACTTAATTATGTATTTCTAATTTTTGTTTATATGCTTTATTTTAAAATGGCCAGTATATTTATGAATAAAATGTATGGCCTTCTTCCATTTTAGTGATAAATGGAAGTCTTTTAAAAATGGTAGGTGTTAATTTAAAAACCATGTATGCAAAATAAATTTGCTGCTGCTGGTCTGATGGAACTTCCACAAGCTTTCTTTAGTCTTGATTAAAAACATTTATATCAAAATTCTAGTATGTGTCTTCAGCCAAGAATTTTATCTACTTACATATATTTATAACCTGTAAAAAGTAAAACAAAGACTGTGTAATTGTTGTGAGCAAGATAGCTTTGCTCATATCTGATGTTCACCAAAAGAATAAAAGATAAGGAGTTGAATCAACAAGTTTATGTTCAAATTGTCATTTGTTTAACAGTTTCAGGATTTAGCAGTCGAACTCATTTTGCTTTCAAGCTTTATCCAGCCTCTATTGTTTTTCTTTACATATTGAGAATGTTACAATCACAGATTCTTGCTCTTAAGGGCCTCTCAATAAATACATGAGGATATCATTATGCCCAAAGTCAAGAGAGATAATAAAGTAGCAGGCAGTTAAGCTACTGCTTTTAGAAGAAATGAGGTGGAAGGTTGGGACTGCATTGATCAATGAAGGTTTATGTTGGATCAGAATTGATCAATGAAGGTTTATGTTGGATCAGTTTTGATCAATGAATGTTTATGTTGGACCAGAAAGTTCTAAAAACATTGTGTAATATTTATGAGGGTCTTTGGTCTGGTTGTTTCTTTTTGTTGTTTGGTTTTTTGTTTTCTTTCTTTCTTTTTTTTTTTTTAAAGAAGGGCATCAGTGAAAGGCATCTGTACCAACTGGTGTCTGCACATTGGTGCCTGCCCACAATTAGTACCTTGGTGCAGTTGTCATGAACCAGTGAAAAAGCAAATCAATTGATGGTTGAGAATGTAATTGCTAGTTTCATAATTTTAGTTTTTAACATTAGTTGATCAAATGTTTTTTCCTGTACTTATTTAATTTGTTTATTTTATCTTATTTAAAATCTCTCTCCATCTTTAAACTCTGGTAGCATAAGTTCTTTCCCTTGAATCCACTTTTGTTTTCTGTGACTGAATACCCACCCTGGATTCTTCTTACTGACCACCCACCCTATACTTTAATCACTGAACACACCCTGACTCTCCCCTTTCGACACCCACTCTTCTCTCCTTGCTGAACACCTTCCCTTCTCACTGCATGGGAAACTGTTGAGCTTTTATTCAGAGGCAAGTGCTTTACCCGCTTCTCTGTTTATCTGCTTTCCACAGTCAAATGGACCCTTCTTAGGCACTTGTCTCTAGACCTTCACACCCAGGCTAGGTTGGTTAATGTATGACTCTCTAGTGCCTACACAGAACTAGTTACTTGCATGTGTTTATTTTCCCCTAGTTTAAGTGCTTAAAAATAACTTCTTTTTTTCTCTTTCTCTTTTAAATGTTAATATTCTTAATTTCTCCCCTTTCCAGTCTCCCCTCCTGAGTTCCTCATCCCCTCCCCATCCCCTTTGCTTCTAAGAGGGTGCTCCTCACCCACCTACTCCTGCCTCACCCTTCTGACATCCCCATTTTCTGGGGCATCAAGCCTCTACAGGACCAAGTGCCTCCCCTCCCACTGATGCCAGATAAGGCAGTCCTCTGGTACATATGTAGTGGGAGCCATGGACCAGTCTGTGTATATTCTTTGGTTAGAGGTTTAGTCCCTGGTAGCTATGAGGGGTCCAGTTAGTTGATACTATTGGTCTTCCTATGGGGTTGCAATCCGGATCCCCAGCTCCTCAGTCCTTCTCTTGACTCTTCCATTGGGGTCTCTGGGCTCAGTCCAGTGGTTGGCTATGAGTATCTGCATCTGTCTTGGGTGCTGGCAGAACCTCTCAGGGGACAGCCATACCAGGCTGTGTCTGCAGGCACACCTTGGCATCAGCAATAGTGTCAGGGTCTGGTGTCTAAATGGGATGGATAGCATGGTGGGGTGGTCTCTGGATGGCCTTTCCTTTAGTCTCTGTTCCATTTTTGTCCATGTTTCTTTTAGATAGGAAAAATTCTGGGTTAAAATATTTGAGATTAGTGGGTGACCCCATTCATTCCTCAACTGGGGGCCATGTCTATCTACTGGAGGTGGTCTCTTCAAGTTCTATCTGCTTGGTGTTGGGCATTTCAGTTTATGTAATTCCCATTGGGTCCTGGGAGCCTCTATCATCCCTGGTTTCTGGGACTTTCTAGTGATCCCCTGTGCTCCCCATCCCCCTGATCCCCATCCCCTACTATTAGACATTTCTGTTCATTGTCCTGGCTCTCCGGACTTCTTTCCTGTCTCTTCCCACCTGATCCTGCTCCCCCTTTCCCTTCTCCCACCCAGGTTCCTCCCTCCCTCTGCTTCCTGTGATTATTTTGTTCTCCCTTCTAAGTGGAATCAAAACATTCACACTTCGTTTTCTGTATCCATTCTTCAATTGAGATACATCTGGCTATTGCAAACAAGGCTGCTATGAACATAGTGGAGCACATGCCCTACTGATTATGGTGAAGCCTCTGTCATCCCTGGTTTCTGGGACTTTCTAGTGGAAGGGTGGATGTATATGTTCAGAAGTGGTATAGCTGGGTCTTCAGGTACAACTATTCAATTTTCTGAGGAACCACCAGATTTCCAGAGTGGTTGTAACCAGCTTGCAATCCCACCAGCAATGGAGGAGTGATCCTCTTTCTCCACATCCTCTTCTGTAGCCTGAGTTTTTGATCTTAATCATTCTGATTGGTGTGAGGTGGAATATCAGGGTCATTTTGATTTGCATTTCCCTGATGATTAAGGATGTTGAACATCTCTTTAGGTGCTTCTTGGCCATTCTTGTTAACTACTGTTAAACGATTTAGCTTGGGCTGGAGAGATGGCTCAGTTGCTATTCCAGCCGTCCTGAGTTCAATTCCCAGCAACCTCATGGTGGCTCACAACCATCTGTAATGGGATTCGATGTTCTATTCTGGTGTGGCTGAAGACAGTGAAGGTGTACTCACACAGCAAAGGTGTACTCACATATATAAAATAAATTGATCTTTTAAAAAAAGATTTACCTTAATAGGTGCTTATTAAGTGCTTCCCAAGTGTCTTTGGATATCATTTGAGAGGACAGATTTGAGAATTTGTCATTAAATAATTGGCAGCCNTTTTTTTTTTTTTTTTTTTAAGATTTATTTTATTTTATTATATGTAAGTACACTGTAGCTGTCCTCAGACACTCCAGAAGAGGGAGCCAGATCTCATTACGGATGGTTGTGAGCCACCATGTGGTTGCTGGGATTTGAACTTATCACCTTCGGAAGAGCAGTCGGGTGCTCTTACCCGCTGAGCCATCTCACCAGCCCCAAATGCTTTCTTCTTTACCTTGCCTTAGGTCTTTTGGTGATTGAAGAGGGAAAAAGAAGCGACTAGAGAATATTTTCTTTTCTCCTTTTTCAGGTATCCCTAGTCTGAGAATCCCAAATCTGAATTATTCCAAAATTTGGAACTTGGAGTACTGACCCCATAAATAGAAAAGCTATAACATTGACTTTTTAAGTTTCCTGCACAAAAACTTAAAAAAATATTATACAAAATTACTTGGAGTATGGAAGGTCTGTATGATAGATATGAAGCATAGATAAGGTTCATACTTAGACACAAGACTCATTCTCATGCTGATGGTGTGTAAGCAAACAGTCCATAATTCTGAAGATCCCAATATCCAGAGTTTCAAATAAGCCTTGGCCTGTAGCATGTAACTGCTACTCTGCCTTTATTAATGACAATAATGCCTGATTTTAATCTTCAAAATAGAAGGAGTGTATAGATTAAATAAGTACTAAAAGCTATTTGATAGACTTCTCACGGAAAGTTTATGGGGCAGTGAAATTAAGCTATAATGATTCTGGAAGGAAGTGTTCGTCACCAAGTCTGAAGGTAGGAGTTTAGTCTCTGTATCGCACAAGGCAGACGGAGAGAACTGATTTCCATAGGTTGTCCTCTGACCTCACATGTACCACACGGCCTTATAGTTGTTTTATTTCAGCAGTTCGCAAGGCTAGCTAGTACGACTTACTGAAATACATTGCTGCTTCTGCAGAGGGCTGGTGAAGTGTTAATTTGCTTAATCAAGGTCTCTTGTGACTTCTTTTCTGTATCACCCATGTTTATAATTTCAGCCAGCACAGTACTACCATGGGGTGACATGAACTCTAGATCATGAGTTTCTAAGAGATAAGATGACCATGTTAAAAGTAGGTTGTTTTTGTAACTTGTGTTCTTCAGTCCCTCTATTGTGATCTTCTAACAAAAGAGCATTTCTAGACTGCCCTTCAGTTTACAGGTTGACGGTTGGCTCTCCTTGTTTTTATACTGTAGGATAAAGTTATTGGGGTTGTCTCATGGACATTGGTAGAAGAGAGTATTCTGGTACTTCAGCAGGTAAACTATGTAGGTTAGAATTGGTTATGTAGCCTAAGCCAAATGCAAAAGGATCCAAAAGAAGAGTCATAAGATGGGGCTAGGATATTTTTAGAGACTATTATTAATCTTTGT
This sequence comes from Mus minutoides, assembly GCA_902729485.2. Lineage (NCBI taxonomy): Eukaryota > Metazoa > Chordata > Mammalia > Rodentia > Muridae > Mus > Mus minutoides. Next base: position 907,993 of record LR750016.1, read on the forward strand.
CACATGCACTGGAGATAGTTTAATTTAGGATCAGACAATGAGTCTTAATTTCAAACTCTAAACACCTCTGCTTGTTATAAATCAGGAGTAGTAGGTGCTTACTAGAACTATATTACTGTTCTTATGGCTGCAGTAAAATGCTTAAGTAACAGAAGGAAAAAGATTTCTCACAGTTGGAGAGTTTAGTTAATAGCAACAGGCAATGCGTGGTGACAGGAACGTGGAGCAGTGGGTCAGTCACATTGTAAGGGAGAAGATGGACTGTTTCTGAACTTGCTTTCCTCTGAGTCAAAGACCCTAACCCATGAAATGGTACCACCTCTGCTTAAGGTGGCTCTCCCCTCCTCAGAGTCCAGCCTAGACGTGACCTAGAAGCATGATCAGAGCTTTGTCTCCGAGATAGTTCTAGATTCTGTCAAGCAGGCAGTATCCCAAGAACTGTAATGAGAACTTGGGTGTGGTTAGAGAGATGGCTCAGTGCTTAAGGACTCAGTGTTCTGGCAAAAGACTGAGTTTCATTCCCAGCACTCATGTGTGGTGGCTCACAGCTAGCTGCCTGTAACTCTACCTCAAGGGGTCTCTGTCCTCTTCTCCATTCCAAGGGCATTTGTACTCATGTACCCATGTCTTCACACAGGCATGCATGCATATACATAATTAAAAGATAAAAATAAAATTATAGAGCCCAGAGTCTTCCTCGGAATAAGGAAAGGAAAAATTAAGGTAATTTTAGCTAGCATTTTAACATATTCTATGTGATTTATGCTTATGAGAATAGTTATTCTATAAATGATCATTGTTTTTGATCTTTGGGAAGAGAGGCAGAGTCATAATAAGATATTAGTCTCTTGGAAAAGTAAACCTGAAGAGAGTTTATAAATCAACTTTGAAAGGCCCAAGGCAAGGAAGGCTTTACTCCTGCCTCTGGTGGCCAGGTTGAGACCACCAGAGTGGGAGAAAGTAAAAGTCACAGCGGTTCTGTTTTGTTTCTTATCTAATATCTCAAATTTTCTTGTAGTTTGTTTAGAAGTTTGATTTAGCAAGGTTTACAGTTTTGGATATGATAGTACCCTTAAATGAGTTCTTAAATTGTGGCTATTCTGAACCAATCAGCACAAATTGGGAACACACCTTTTCTGAGTTCATAATGAATAGTCAAGTGCTTCTTAGAAATACTTCCTGTATGCTGTGATAAATTGACAATGCTTGTTCTAATTATTGCTGAATATGATACAATTACAAAGTAATAAAACCAGTAGTTTGATTGTGTGGCTTTGAGTTTGGTACATGGCCCATTGGTCTGGATGTAACCCCCGCCACATGCAGAAGGTCTTCTAAAACTACCAGGTACATTTTGTTTCTAGTGAAAATCACTATTGACTTTAACCCTGTGACTCACTCCCTCAATGAAATTCTCTACTTCTGTAACTCAGCTCTTTACTGGTTCTAACTCCATGGGCTCTCTTCTGGTCTCTTTTCTGGGTATTAACCTTTCTCACATGGCTTTAAAGCGTCTGAAGTTGGTGTGCTGAATACAGCAATTATATTTTGTTTTCCCCATGTAGTGATTTAACTTTCTTTAAAAGAAAAGATTAGTTGGTAGTTTAAAAAGAAGGAGATTTCACTTTAAAATTCTTGTTTTTGCATTTTCAAGGAAAAAAAACTTCAAAGGGTTGTTGCTGCCGGGCCAGGGTTTCCTGGCAGGACTCAGTGGGAAGCTGGTAGCAGCTGTCTGCTGTAGGAGGACAGGCAGTCTGCTTAGTGTCTGCTAACTTGTGTTTCTTGTCTCCATCAGACATGCCCAGTGTCCAAGCCACAGTCCTGGCGTTACTGTAAGCCATTCTTTCCTGTGTTTCTCTTGTTTTGTTTATTCCCCATCATTGGCCTCTGTAGATGTTCAGGAATTGATTGGTTTTGGTTTTATCTCTGTTCTGTTTTCTACCTCCATCCCTTTAGTGGCTATTTCCTTCTGATTTGTATGTTTTTAATACTCAGTAGAAGATATATACATATCTGTTTGTATGTTTTAAATATTCAGTAGAAAATATGTGTCTATCTGTTTGTATATTTTTAAAATAGATTTTAGAGCAGTTCATCTCAATAGATAGTAGTTAAATTTCTTCTCTGGAATCAGGCACCATTGGCAAAAGAACAAAACTTACTATAAGACGTTTTATGTGATGCTTTCATGAGCTTAAGGAAAGTTGCTTAAAACGTATATTCTCTATCAGAGGAACTAAGAAGTCCCTATTTATGTAATTATGCTGCTTGTATTGGGGATAAAGCTTTTAAAATTACCTTACTTAGGATTAAGAGTGGATAATTCTTTCTCATCAGCGACATGGTCTTCTAAATTTTATGATCTGCTCATAGAGATCCAATCTCCTAACCCATGGCAAGTTATTTTGTGTACCATTTCTGACAGATCATTATATAGCTCTTCATTTGAACTCCTGTAAGAAGGGTTACCTAGGCACTCAGATATCCAATAAATATAGTGCCGTTGTGATGGATGAGGAAGTAGATAGCCAGGTGGTGCAGTACTTGGGAGGCTGAGCCAGATGGATTTCTGTGAGTTCAAGGCCAGCCTGGTCTACATAGAGAGTTCTAGACCAGACATAGTCAGAGTGCATTAAACAAAAGAGGAATAAAGAGGGGGATGTTGTCCCATGGATGGCAGCAGGGAGGCAGGTACTGCATGTGGTGTGCATGTGTTAACCACTGTGTCGGCAGAGTAGCGCTTACATCTCAATGTTTATGTAACAGTGGAGATCTTCGTTTATTTGTGTATATGAAATTGCACAAAAGCAAATGAACTTTTCTTGAACACTCACTTTGTTCCCAGAGCTGTGCTAACTAGTTTACACTCATGGACTTCTTCACCTCCCAATGCCAGGTTGGGTGTTTTCATCCCTGTTGTAAAGCTAAGGGGAGGAGACTTGAAGAGTTCTTTGTCCATACCACATGACTAGTCATCAGTAAGGCTCTCACCAGAAGGCAGGCCTGTGGCTGTAGAAGGCCCTAATATCAAACTTTCTATTTCCATATTTGCTTTAAAAAGTGAACCCAGAGAAACCAGTGCCATTTATTATAGGACAGAGAGTTACTATAGCCGTTTTGAGCATATGAAGCATCTGCTAGTTTGAAAACTTTTACCCAAGTCCCAGACCACACTTTAATCACAAAATAAGCTTGCCAAAACAAGTCAAGTAAATGCAATGGTTTCTTTCATAATCTGTATTTATGAATTCCTGGTTTTTCATGCATTTTCCTGCCTTTCAAAAAGCTGTCAGTTTTTCACGAGCCATTTGTTACATTCAGAATTAGCTGGATACTTTCATATCATAGTATTTTAGTAAGTGCAACTAGCCTTCTCTTTATCAGTGAAATAAATGGCTGTTTTCACTTTAAGGTCCTTGACATCCTAGGATACATAATTGAGCATTCTCATAGCACTTTGTACTTCCAGAGTCATTTATAATCATTAGTTAGCTATTTCCCAGGCGTCTCTGTGGAATAGACTCATATTCCTTCTTGTTATTTTACTGATGAGAAAGGAGATAGAGCCAGTTTGACTGACTTGAAGTTCACATAGTAAGTCATTAACTCTGGTCTGGATTAGTATCCAGCTTTAGCTTCTTGGTCCTGTACTGGGTTCACAGGCTGGTGTTTTAAAAAGCTGATGATTTTTCAATTTTCTTGCCAAATGGTTTGATTTCTGCTTGCTGGGAAAGCTCCCAATGCCAGCATTCCACGAGGCTCTGCAGCAGGCAATTCAGCAACCCTCTCATTTGTAGCTGCCCACACATAGGGGTGTATTTAAGATACAGGTCCAAATTCAAAATTGTGAAAAAGCAAACTCATGTCTTTTTCTATTCCATTTTCTAGGTTTCTAATGTCTATAAACCTGGACTTTCACAACTGCCTTGTCTTGACAGATATCTTCTTATGTACCCTCTCCCTCCATACCATAAGAAATCATCTAATGTACCTGCAAAGACCAATTGCAGTCATGATCTTACCCACATCTACGACTTGACTTCTCGTCTTCATCCTTCCTTGTCTCTAAAACAGTAGTCTTTTGATGCTTTAAAATTTGTGGACCCTCATTTTTGATTGTTCACCTAAGTTTAATGAGCAGCTGTTGGGTGCCTGCTCTGTCAGTTATGCTGTTAGAGATTGTCGTTCAAATGCAGCTTAGTATATGATAGCAAGAGAGAATAAGAAAAGAACACAAAATAGAAGATAGAAAATGCTAAATGGAGTTTAAAGTCTGCTTTGGAAAGTATTCTCCTTCGTACAGAGCTTCCTTGGGCAAATGAATACCATGAGCAAAGGGGTAAGTGTGCCTGATGTCATCACAAACAGTCCTGGGGGCTGGAAAAGGAATGGCCTGATATGGATAGGACATTTTTAGCCCACTCTTGGGGATATTCTAACTGACAAGCAGTGAGGGGCCATGGACTATTTTACAGCAGATGTATAGATTTTGTTACAGAAATGTAGTTGATGTTGGGAATGTCCAGCGGTCGAGTGCTAACCCAGCAGGTGTGAAGCCTCGAGTTCAGTCCTCAGCACTATCCAAGATAAAGAGGTTGAGAAGACAGACGTGTAAGGACAGTAGTGGTTGAATCAGAGACTGTGGTGCAGATATAAAACAGTCCAGGTGAGAAGCTATGCATCTTTCTGTCATTAGCAGTGGGAGGAGAAGGGGACAGGTAGGAACACGATAGCAGGGTGGGATTGTGCTGAAGAAAGTTATGAAAGCTAGGATTTTTGCACAGAATCCTTGTAGTATCAGGGCACTTCTGGCTATAAGACACATTACACACAAAATTTAGAAGTCTTACGCTACAGCTTGGAAAACAGTAGTTATTACAGGGGCATTATGGTTCATTTTGAGTGTTAACGTGACCACATTCAGAACCACTTTACAGGTGTACTTCTGAACACATATGTGAGGATGTTTCTAGAGAGGATTCATGAGGGGCAAGAGCTGCATTCAGCATGGGTGGCACTTCCAAGAATGCGGACCCAGGAAACAGCCCTGTCTGTCTGCATTTGCAGCTCAGGCCTGCATTAGTGTGGCCTGCATTAGTGTGGCTGTGGCTCCACCCAGGAAACAGCCCTGTCTGTCTACATTTGCAGCTCAGGCCTGCATTAGTGTGGCTGTTGCTCCTTCTGCTGAGGCTCCTGCCATCAGATTCCAACCTTCTCGACCTTCCTGTGTGAACTCTATACCAGCAATGCTCCAGAGAACGTTCAGGCTTCCATTGCCAGATTGGAACAGCTGAGGTGTCCTCCTCCATAAACTGGCTCCCTGACCTCTTCCTCTTCCTCTCGAAGACAAAAATTGTTAGACTGCCTTGCCCCTAATGTATAAGCCAATCTATTAAATCCTCATGTGTATCACATATAGTTGCTTGGTTCTGTTTCTTTAGAGTGGCCTGCCTGATAAAGCACCACATGCCCTTGCACTTTTGCTGGTTTAGGAAAATGCATGCTGAGCTTGCATTTCCTCTTAGCTTTCTGTCACACCTCATCCAGCTTCTCAGGGCAGGCACGGCATTGGTCACAGAAGCAATAGGCTCCAGGGGCATGGAAATCACATGAGGTTAAGTTTATACAACAGATTCTATTTTGTACACAATGCCTACTTTTGGGCTCATTTTCTTATTTAAACTCTTTTGAGAGTGGGCTTCAAGTGTAAATTATAAAAGTCCCATATAGACTATTAATGGGAGACTTACGTCATACTAGGAGGCTATGGGTGAAAGGTTAGAGAGCTGAGGAAAACATCAAGCTAAAGGAAAGGTAGCTTCTGTGTAGCAGAAAGCTTAGTACACTGTTTGCCTTAACAGCAAGAAATGAACATATGTCACCAATGCATGCTCTAGCCAAGGGTTTCTAAATACTTTGTCAAAAATGCTGTCAGGATGATAGTAAAAGATAGAGATGATCAAGAAGAAAATTTAAATATAAGGGAGCATGCCTTTGGGAGTTGGAACAGTAAAACTAATGGCTCTACTTGGTTGTCAGATTGACTACATCTGGAGTAAGTTAAAAGCCAACCTGCTGGGTGCACTTGTGAAGGATTTTCCTTGTGGATCAATGGGGGCGGGATTCACCTTACATCTGTGCCACACCTTCTGGTGGCCGGCTACATACAGGATATGGAAGAAGGAAGAAAGAAGCTTGTTTTTGTTTTGTTTTGTTTTGTTTTGTTTTGTTTTGTTTTTTTAAGCCCCCTTGACCTCAATCTCACTGTTAAGGTCATTTCTTGTATTAGAGCTTACTTCTAAAGGATACCTGCATATACTGAAGATATCCAGTCTCATGATGAACCTACTGAACAAGCATGGATTCTTGGACCTTATGTTGGAAGACAGCCATTACTGGATAAATCCCATGTATCATTCCATCAGGTCTGTTTCTGTAGAAAATGCTAGAACACCTAGTCTCTCCAGATAGGAAATGATGCCCAAACTGGGAACTGTTTTCCAGACAGAGCAAATCTAAGGAGCTGAAGAACATGATGCTGATGATATGTAGATTTTGTTTAGAATATAGGAAGATCAAAGATCCCAACTGAATGGCTAGAATCTTAAAGATACAATTCCATAGCAGTTTCACCTGGAAATCCAAGACAGAGGGCTGACAAGGTGGCTCAGCAAGTAAGGGTGTTTGTCACCAAGTTGGACCTGAGTTCAGTTCCTGTATCTTACGTGGTGGAAGGAGAGAACTGATTCCTACAGGCTGGCCTCAGACCCTCACATGCACACTGTGGCAGTTGTCACACCGACTACATATAATAAAAAATGTTTAAAGGAATTCCAAGACAGAGACTGCACTTTCTGGGGACAGCAGCGGAGGAGATCTTGCTTGACACAGTGTGGTAAAAGCTTGGAAGACCCACTGAAGTTTTATTTTATTTTATTTTTTTAAAGGGATTTGTGTCAGTTTGGATAGATAGGAATAATACTAGATTAAAAATAAACCTTAATGCTTGGTTGGTAGGATTGTGTCTACCACAATAAAATGGTACAACCACCATAGAATACAGCGTAGCAATGTCTCAAAAGATTATATGTACTGGTACTATATGATGTAATGATCCTACTCCTAAGTATATACCCTAGTTAAATGAAATGTTACACCTTTAATTTCTCAATGTTAATTCTAAGAGCCAAAAGCAGGAAAAACCCAAATGCCCTTCATGAAGATGAAATGATGCGTAAAAATTGATAGGTATATATAATGGAATATTATTTAGCAGTCAAAATTAAGTAATGGTTTATGCTTTTACATGGATATGCCTTGCAAATGTTATTCTCAGAAGCCAATCATATAACTTCATCTATATACCTTGTTCAAAGTAAGCAAAACTTTTCTTTATTTTTAATTATTTATTAGATATTTTCTTTATTTACATTTCAAATGCTATCCTGAAAGTTCCCTATACCCTCCCCCTGCCCTGCTCCCCTACCGCCCACTCCCACTTCTTGGCCCTGGCATTCCCCTGTACTGAGCATATAAAGTTTGTAAGACCAAGGGGCCTCTCTTCCCAGTGATGGCCAACTGGGGGTACTGCTTAGTTCATATTGTTGTTCCACCTAAAGGGTTGTAGACCCCTTCAACTCCTTGGGTACTTTCTCTAGCTCCTCCACTGGGGGCCCTGTGTTGCATCCTATAGATGACTATGAGCATCACCTCCTGTATTTGCCAGGCACTGGCATAGCCTCACTAGACATAGTTATATCAGGGTCCTGTCAGCAAAATCTTGCTGGCATATGCAATAGAGTGTGGGTTTAGTGGCTGATTATGGGATGGATCACCCGGTGGAGTAGTCTCTGGATGGTCCTTCCTTTCATCTTAGCTCTAATCTTTGTCTCTGTAACTCCTTTCATGGGTGTTTTGTTCTTTATTCTAAGAAGGAATGAAGTATGCATACTTTGGTCTTTGTTCTTCTTGATTTTCTTGTGTTTTGCAAATTGTATCTTGGGTATTCTAAGTTTCTGGGCTAATATCCACTTATCAGTGAGTGCATATCAAATGACTTCTTTTGTGATTGGGTTACCTCACTAAGGATGATATCCTCCGGAAACATCCATTTGCCCAAGAATTTCATAAATTCATTATTTTTAATAGCTGAGTAGTACTCCATTGTGTAAATGTACCACAGTTTCTGTATCTATTCCTCTGTTGAGGGAAATCTGGGTTCTTTCCAGCTCCTGGCTATTATAAATGAGGCTGCTATGAACATAGTGGAGCATGTGTCCTAATTACCAGTTGGAACATCTGGGTATATGCCCAGGAGTGTTATTGCTGGATCTTCTGGTAGTACTATGTCCAATTTTCTGAGGACCCTCCAGACTGATTTCCAGAGTGGTTGTACCAGCTTGCAATCCCACCAACAATGGAGTAGTGTTCCTCTTTCTCCACATCCTTGCCAGCATCTGCTGTCACCTGAGTCTTTGATCTTAGCCATTCTGACTAGAGTGAGGTGGAATCTCAAGGTTGTTTTTATTTGCATATCCCTGATGATTAAGAATGTTGAACATTTTTTCAGGTGCTTCTCTGCCATTCGGTATTCCTCCCTTGAGAATTCTTTGTTTAGCTATGTACGCCATTTTTTAATGGGGTTATTTGAATTTCTGGAGTTCAGCTTCTTGAGCTCTTTGTATATATTGGATATTAGTCCCCTATCAGATTTAGGGTTGGTAAAAATCCTTTCCCAATCTGTTGGTGGTCTTTTTGTCTTATTGACAGTGTCCTTTGCCTTACAGAAGCTTTGCAATTTTATAAGGTCCCATTTGTCAATTCTTGATCTTACAGCACAAGCCATTGCTGTTCTGTTTAGGAATTTTTTTTTTACCAGTGCCCATATCTTCGAGGCTTTTCCCCACTTTCTCCTCTAAATTTCAGTGTCTCTGGTTTTATGTGGAAGTCTTTGATTCAAAGCTTTGTACAAGGAGATAAGAATGGATCAATTCTCATTCTTCTGCATAATAACTGCCAGTTGTGCCAGCACCATTTGTTGAAAATGCTGTCTTTTTTCCCACTGGAAGGTTTTAGGTCCTTTGTCAAAGATCAAGTGACCATAGGGGTGTGGGTTCATTTCTGGGTCTTCAATTCTATTCCATTGATCTATCTGTCTGTTGCTGTACCAGCACCATGCAGTTTTTATCACAATTGCTCTGTAGTACAGCTTAATGTCAGGCATGGTGATTCCCCCAGAGGTTCTTTTATTGTTGAGAATAGTTTTTGCTATCCTAGGTTTTTTATTATTCCAGATGAATTTGCCAACAGCCCTTTCTATCTCAGTGAAGAATTGAGTTGGAATTTTGGTGGGGATTGCGTTGAATCTGTAGATTGCTTTCGGCAGGATAGCCATTTTGACTATATTAATCCTGCCAATCCATGAGCATGGGAGATTTTTCCATCTTCTGAGATCTTCTTCAATTTCTTTCTTCAGAGGCTTGAAGTTTTTATCATACAGATCTTTCACTTCCTTAGTTAGATTCACACCAAGGTATGTTTGTGACTTTTGTGAAGGGTGTTGCTTCCCTAATTTCTTTCTCAGCCCATTTATCCTTTGTGTAGAGAAAGGCCATGGATTTGTTTGAGTTAATTTTATATCCAGCTACTGCACTGAAGCTGTTTATCAGGTTTAGAAGTTCTTTGGTGGAATTTTTAGGGTCACTTATATATACTATCATATTATCTGCAAATAGTGATATTTTGACTTCTTCCTTTCCAATTTGAATCCCCTTGATCTCCTTTTGTTGTTGAATTGCTCTGGCTAGGACTTCAAGTACTATATTGAACCGGTAGGGAGAAAGTGGGCAGCCTTGTCTAGTCCCTGATTTTAGTAGGATTGCTTCGAGTTTCTCTCCATTTAGTTTGATCTTGGCTACTGGTTTGCTGTATATTGCTTTTATTGTGTTTAGGTAAGGGCCTTGAATTCCTGATCTTTCCAAGACTTTTATCATGAAAGGGTGTTGGATTTTGTCAAATGCTTTCTCAGCATCTACGGAGATGATCATGTTTCTTTTTGTCTTTGAGTTTGTTTATATAGTGAAGTACATTGATGGATTTTCGTATTTTAAACCATCCCTGCATCTTTGGGATGAAGCCTACTTGGTCATGATGGATGATCGTTTTGATGTGTTCTTGTATTCCTATTTCGAGGATTTTATTGAGTATTTTTGCATTGATATTCATGAGAAAAATTGGTCTGAAGCTCTCTTTGTTGGATCTTTGTGTGGTTTAGGTATCAGAGGAATTGTGGCTTCATAGAATGAATTGGGTAGAGTACCTTTTGTTTCTATTTTGTGGAATAGTTTGAGGAGAGTTGGAATTAGGTCTTCTTTGAAGGTCTGATAGAACTCTGCACTAAACCCATCTAGTCCTGGGCTTTTTTTGGTTGGGAGACTACTGATGACTGCTTCTAATTCTTTAGAGGAAATGGGACTGTTTAGATCATTAATCTGATCCTGATTTAACTTTAGTACCTATTATCTGTCTAGGAAGTTGTCCTTTTCATCCAGGTTTTTCAGTCTAGTTGAGTATAGACTTTTGTAATAGGCTCTAATGATGTTTTGGATTTCCTCAGGTTCCTTTGTTATGTCTCCTTTTTCATTTCTGATTTTGTTAATTAGAATACTGTCTCTGTGCCCTCTAGTTAGTCTGGCTAAGGGTTTATCTATCTTGTTGATTTTTCTCAAAGAACCAGCTCCTGGTTTGGTTGATTCTTTGAATAGTTGTTTTTGTTTCCACTTGGTTGATTTCAGCCCTGAATTTATTTCCTGCCATCTACTCCTCTTGGGTGAATTTGCTTCCTTTACTTCTAGACCTTCTAGGTGTGCTGTCAGACTGCTAGTGTATTCTCTCTCTAGTTTCTTTTTGGAGACACTCAGGGCTATAAGTTTTCCTATTAGGACTGCCTTCATTGTGTCCCATAAGTTTGGGTATGTTGTGGCTTCATTTTCATTAAACTCTAAAAAGTCTTTAATTTCTTTCTTTATTTCTTCCTTGACCAAGGTATCATTGAGTAGAATGTTGTTCAGTTTCCACATGAATGCTGGATTTCTATTATTAATGCTGTTATTGAAGATCAGCCTTAGTCCATGGTGATCTGATAGGATCAATGGGATAATTTCAATATTTTTGTATCTGTTGAGGCCTATTTTGTGACTGATTATATGGTCAATTTTGGAGGAGGTACCATGTGGTGCTGGTCCTTTTGTTTTAGGATAAAATGTTCTGTAGATATCTGTTAAATCCATTTGTTTCAAAATTTCTGTTAGTGTCCATGTGTCTCTGTTTTGTTTCTGTTTCCAGGATCTGTCCAATGGTAAGAGTGGGGTGTTAAAGTCTCCCACTATTATTTTGTTAGGTGCAATGTGTGCTTTGAACTTTACTAAAGTTTCTTTAATGAATGTGGCTGCTCTTGCATTGGGAGCATAGATACTCAGAATTGAGAGTTCAGCTTGGTAGATTTTACCTTTGATGAGTATGAAGTGCCCCACCTTGCCTTTTTAAATAATTTTGGGTTGAAAGTCAATTTTATTTGATATTAGAATGTCTATTCCAGCTTGTTTCTTAGGACTGTTTGCTTGGAAAATTGTTTTCCAGCCTTTCACTCTCAGGTAGTGTCTGTCATTTTTCCTTAGGTGGGTTTCGTTAAGCAGCAAAATTTTGGGTCTTGTTTGTGTAGCCAGTCTATTAGTTATGTCTTTTTATTGGGGAATTGAGTCAATTGATGTTAAGAGAAATTAAAGGAAACCAATTGTTGCTTCCTCTTATTTTTGTTGTTAAAGTTGGGATTCTGTTCTTGCAGCTGTCTTTTAGGTTTGTTGAAGGGTTACTTTCTTGCTTTTTCTAGCGTGTAGTTTCTGTCCTTGTGTTGGTGTTTTCCTGTTATTATCCTTTGAAGGGCTGGATTTGTGGAAAGGTATTGTGTGAACTTTGTTTTGTCATGGAATACTTTGGTTTCTCCATCTATGGTAATTGAGAGTTTTGCTGGGTATAGCAGCCTGGGCTGGCATTTGTGTTCTCTTAGGGTCTGTATAACATCTGTCAAGGATCTTCTGGCTTTCATAGTCTCTGGTGAGAAGTCTGGTGTAATTCTAATAGGCCTGCCTTTATATGTTACTTGATCTTTTTCCCTTACTGCTTTTAATATTCTGTCTTTATTTAGTGCATTTTTTGTTCTGATTATTTTGTGTCTGGAGGAATTTCTTTTCTGGTCCAGTCTATTTGGAGTTCTGTAGGCTTCTTGTATGTTCATGGGCATCTCTCTCTTTAGGTTTGGGAAGTTTTCTTCTATAATTTTATTAAAGATATTTGCTGGCCCTTTAAGTTGAGAATCTTCATTCTCATCTACCCCTATTATCAGTAGGTTTAGTCTTTTCATTGTGTCCTGGATTTCCTGGATATTTTGAGTTAGAATACTTTTGCCTTTTGCATTTTCTTTGATTGTTGTGCACATGTTCTCTATGGAGTCTTCTGCACCTGAGATTCTCTCTTTGATCTCTTGTATTCTGTTGCTGATGCTCGCATCTATGATTCCTGATTTCTTTCCTATCTCCAGAGTTGTCTCACTTTGGGTTTTCTTTATCGTTTCTACGTCCATTTTTAGGTCTTGAATAGTTTTCTTCAATTCCATCACCGGTTTAGCAGTGTTTTCCTGTGATTCTTTAATGACTTCTACCTCTTTAGTGCTGTTCTCCTGTATTTCTTTAAGTGAGTTATTAAAGTCCTTCTTAACGTCCTCTACCAGCATCATGAAATATGATTTTGAATCCAAATCCTGCTTTTCGGGTGTGTTGGGGTATCCAGGATTGGCTGAGGTGGGAGTGCTGGGTTCTGATGATGCTGAGCAGTCTTGCTTTCTGTTGGTGAGATTCTTAAGTTTGCCTTTCGCCATTCGGTAATCTCTGGAGTTAGTTGTTATACTTGTCTCTGGCTGGAGCCTGTTCCTCCTGCGATTCTGTTAGCCTCTGTCAACTGTCCTGGGAGTCCAGCTCTCTTCTGAGTCTCAGTGGTCAGAGTACTCTTTTCAGGCAAGCTCTCCTCTTGCCAGGAAGGTGCACAGAGGTCTGGCGTTCAGACTTGCCTCCTGGTTGAAGATGAAGGCCCGAAATGGGGCCTGTACCAGAAGATGGGTTGCCTCTGCAGTCTGAGTGCTCCCCTGCACAGCCTGCTCTGGTGGTCACAGCCCTCCCTGGCGGCCACCTCTCCTCTGGCAGGGAAGGTGCCCAGATTTCTGCTGCCAGAAACAGGAGTCTGTCCCAGAAGCCGTGTGCCTCTGCCTGTCCCAGAAGCTGTGTCGATTCTGCAGTCTGCTGCTCGCCCTCCGCAGTCCTGGAGCTGATCTGCGTACATTGGTCTCAGAGGGACTTGGGAGACGAGATTGCAAAACTTTTCAAAAAAGGATTAGGGTGGGTTATGGTTGAGTTTTACAACATGACCTCATAATTCTGTTTTTCTCACTTGCTGCCAAGAGGTGGAATTTAATTTGTCTCACTTGAAATGTGGGCGGATCTCAGTGACTTGCTTCTTTCTAATCAGAAGATTGTTGATTAAAATTAACAATCTAGAAGTGATGCCCCATGACTTCAGGCTAAGTCATGGAGGTAATGTTTCCTCCCTGTGTTCTATCTTGAGATGTCCAAGCCACATGTCCAGGCTGACTACCTGAAGGCCCTATTCAGGAATCAGAATCTCTTTCAAGATACAGGAAGGTGAGCCTTTAGGTGATTTTTGCTTATCTAGCCTTTGTGCTGCCACAGTGGTTGTCTAAGGGAGCAGATATAAGCTTGGACCAAATTAAGATTGGTGAATAAATTAATGTTTTAAATCATTGTATGGTGGTTTCACAGCAATAGATAACCAGAATAGATTGGGTTTATACTATTGATTACCTGCTATATGTCACAGAAGACGGAATCAAAGTTTACAGTATGGTTTGTCAGAGCAATAGGAACCAGGATCAGGTAACAGCGCCCTCATTCCCTTTCTAGGTGATTAACAATTTTCCAGTGTTTGAGTACCATCTTGTAGGATTCTGGACCTGCAATAGTCACTTAGAGGTGATAGTGCCACAGCTTAAAAGATTCCTCCTTGTGTATCTGTACATGTGTATATTCACGTTCATATGTGAGATGGCCCATGTGTGCACTCATGTAGAGGTACAAAGCTGCTTTTGGGGGTCTTTCTCTACTTCTCTCTATCTTATTCATTGATGTAGGATCTACATGGCTATTTTAGGTAGTCAACTTGCTGTGGGGATCCAAGTCTCTGCCTTTCCAGAGTTGGATTTGCAGGTGAGCTACCAAGTGTACCCTGAGTTTCCTGGCTTCTGGAGATCTGGACTTTGGAACTCATACTTGTGCAGCAAATAGTTTAACCAGCCTGTCTCCAGAGGAAAGATTTATACAATCTTAGGAGAAAGTTTTTCTAAATTTTAATTTTTATTTGTGTGTGTTAATGTGTGTGTGCACGCATGTGCATATAAGTGCAGATGACCTCAGAGTTCAGAAGAGCACATTGGATTATATAAAGCTGAAGTTGCAGATGGTCATGAGTGCAGGACATGGGTTCAGGGAACCAAACTTGAGTCCTGGCAACTGAGCCTTCTCTCTGGCCCTCAGAATAAGACCTTTAAGAATAAAGCCCTGCAGATATTTTGATTAGTGTCTTAATAGTTTTTCTTACAAAACTAGGATTGAAAGAGAAAAGATGGTTCATACTTTTTATCTATAGAAATGGTTTTCTCTATACTAGCAACTGGAAGTCACTGGTGACAGCTGTCTTGTTATGATGATAGTGATGTTTATTATACTGTTGTAAAGTTACTATTCCTATTTCAGAACTATGGTACCTGCTGTTCTTATGTTGGAAACTTCTTGCTTCAATAGCACTTCCTTGACCCTTAATTATTTCTCTTACCTGGTTTTCTTTTTACCCATAGCAACTCTCCTCATCTGTTAGACACAGATTTCCATCATTGTTATGATTTGTTTTCTACAACTGGACTATTAATTTCTTTGAGAGCAGAGCCCTTTACCTTCCTCATCTACTCCATCATAGTCACGTCTTGCACTAGAGTTGTGTCCTGAAAACTTGGTAGACTGAGTATCAGTTATAGTATTTAAACATTTGGCAATCATAATTAAGTTTGCAATGTCTAAGCAAAGTGTCTCCAAGCATCCTCATATCTAGGTACAGATGGGGTTCTGGTGATCAAAGGTCAAAGGCTACAGCAGCCTTTTCTGTCATTTTCAACCTGTGAAACAGTAAGACTAGTATTAAGAACCCCTGTGTGCCTGTTACTCGGCACCAATAATGTCAATAATTATCAACATTGTGTCCATCCTGCTGCTTCCCCTACTTCCTCTAGTTTCCATAAGCATTTCTAAATGTTGGATACATGTAAAACAAGCCCTGTTGTTAACACCATATAGTCTTATATAAGCAGAATAAAGGATGACTATCATAACCAGCCCATCAATACAGTTCTCTGACTGATTGCTGTGTTTATTGAAACCAACAATCTGTCCAGGTGCACACATTGTATTTTGTATTTTGCTATTATTTAATGCTCATTTTCAGAACTGTTTTTATTTTTTAATCATGCAATAGCTGAAACTTCATTTCACTTTTTCCTGTAGAGCACTGCTTCTCAACCTGTGTATCACTACCCCTTTGGCAATCCTGTCTCCCAAAATATTTATATTACAATTCATAACCATAGCAAAATTATAGTTATGAAGTAGAAATGAAAATAATTGTATGGACGGGATCACCACAGCATGAGGAACTGTATTACAGCTGTATTAGGAGAGTTGAGAACCGCTGCTGTGGAGCTTCCCATGTTACAGATTTGGCTGAATCTTTCACTGAGGGTAACTTCAGCTCCCTGGGCCTCCCATTTCTGTATGTGTTGGTTAACCTAAAGCCATTGTTAGATGTAGGGTTGGTTTTCTGCATGAGGTTTCATCTGCACTCTGATACATACCATCAGGTACTTTCATTGCACACGATGCTTTCAGTTGTAAGTGGCTAAAACTGATTAATGGGTTACTAAACTTAATCCTACCAACAGAGTTCCTGTATTTCATTAGAACTTGGAGAAATGATGAATTTTCTAAGGCTTGTTAAAATTCATTTATTAACTCCAATTTCTGTATGAATGAAAACTATGATCTATTTGAGTATACTGGCATGAAGATTGTATTACAATAGTGTAATACATGCTTGATTCATTTCTCCCTTTATTAGTTTTTAGACTGAGCTGATGTCCCACATGATTAATGACTTCTTCCCTCCTTTTATAAGATGATGTTATGAACTCCAAGGCTTCACTATTACTTTTTTTTCCCCAGATGTTTAGCCTTCCTCACTTCAAACTGGAGGAAGACTCCCAAAGCTGGCCCAGTGGCCTGATATGATTTCAGTATTTGATATCGTCCATGTGTCTGGATGGAAAAGCCTGTTTACGCATGCCCTGTCTTGTATGCTTCTGGTCTAGCCTGCAGTGACTATTTCCCCTCTCTACTTAGAAAATCACCTAATACCTCCTGGCTTCATCATAATGGGGAGTGGCTTTGCATGTATGACACAACAATTCTGCCATTACATATTCTAAAGATATATAATAACTCTTCCTCCATAATGGTCACCTCTTCAAAAATCATGTCTGAGAGATTATTGGTAACAGCACTGAAGGGTGGCAGGAACACTAAGATCCTTACTTTGAATGGCAAGAGGATTACCAAGATGCCCTCTGCACTGGAAAAACTGCCTAATCTGAAGACTTTAGACCTTCAAAATAATTCCATTTCCAAAGTATGCCCAGAACTAAGGACCTTGACCCAGGTGAGGAACTTCAGAGCTTTTGGGATTGAAGATAGAAAATAGATTAAAGTCGTGAGTGTTGGAGCAGTGACACTTTAATATCTGGAGAATTGGCTCTCTGGAGACAATATGGAGTGCAGTTGGAGGGGATGAGTAGCTGTCCTAGCTTAGGGCATTACACATGGCACGAAAGATGTTGCAAGTTACTCCTTTGCCCTTTGGCCCACATCTGGAATTAGAATTAGATCTTTGCTCATCTTCCTTCAGGCTGTCATCTGGAAAGAGGTTGGAAGCCTGGGTCTAGTAGTCTTTATACCTTGGGTCTCACATCTGGAAGTAGGCTTTGAGGATTCAGGCAAGATTGTACCCACCTCCCTGGGGGGACTGTCCCGAAGTCTTTACATATGGTATTAAGACACATTTAAAGTGTTGAGGAGGCATTTCCTAGAACTGGCTGGAACTTCAAGTGCAGGGGAGGGTTGATAGGAATAGGAAACGAAAGGAATTTCTCCCCTAAAACAGCCTGTAGGAGATGGTTAATGTTTAAAATAAAGAATACCCTTCTTAAAGAGAAGCAGTTGACATGAATGAGTCCCAGGTGCTTATGTTAAATGTTTCTGCCTGATAATGTCTGACTGCAGCTGCTAAAAATCTTGAGCTTAAGTGGGCACAAGGCAAGTGTTTTTCCTTCTGTTGATTTCTTCACAGTCAATACCAAAAGAACCTTTAGACAACTCAGTCATTGCAACTTACTAAAAATTAAAGAATGAGTCTGTCATTTTCACATGGCCTTTTTTACCCTTTATGAAATCATAATATTCAATAGTAGGTAATAGTAACTTGAAATGGTGTAGTTACAGCTGTAAGACAGGAACTCACACTTCTGTAAAAGACAGATGATTTTCTGAGCTCTCACTAAAACCATGAAGTGATTTGTTTTCCTGTTTGACTTTGTTTCTGTTTGCACGTTGTTGTTATAAGAAAACTCATTGTTTAAAGGCTTATGCTAAAATTCTCTTTTATGAGCTTTCAGTTCCATCCTCACTTCCATGTTCAGTTACTCTCAACTTATGCTTTCTTTGGTGTGTCTATCTTTCAAATTCCTATACAGTAAGCTTAGTTTCTGCACAGTTACCTTTTCAACTCAGCATGATGGCATACTTAGATCTTTTAGTAGCCACAGCCTCCCACTACTCCCCACTGTGCGCTGCTGACCCCAACATGTGCAATCCACTTTGGCTTTGCTTCGTGGCTTCATTACCTTTTAAAAGCTTTGTAGCATCTACATAACCATCAAGTCTTTACTTTGCCTCAGAGAATTCTGTAGTATGTATGTATATGTATGTGTATGTATATATATATATATATATATATATATATATATATATATACATACATAATATCACTTTATTTTACACTGCCACACTTAATCCTTCATTTGTTGCATCTTTTCATTATATTGGCTTCATTTTTTTTTTCAGAGTAATGTCACATACTTTTCAAACTCACCTAATTTTTTTCCACCAGGACCTCCATTCTCCAGCCCTTAACTAAGCTGATTGTCCTCTGGTTTTACCGGATGCTGTCAGTCCAGGATGTCACTGACAATCATCCTAAAGTAGAGTCGGTTGGTTTCTGAAACCTCTTTTCCTCCTCACGTCTCCCATTCACCTTTCCCCCCTTTCCCATACCTCTTCTGCTGCCGTCTCTGGATTGCTAGAGTTAAAACTGTGTATATGCCTGCATGATCAACAAGTTATCTTTCTTTTTCAATTCAGTAAGTCTCCATATATCATCCTAGTCTGAGTATGTTGTAGTTAATATTTAGGTCCCTTGTATATTTGAAACACCCCTTCATGTTACTGATCCATATTTACCATCTTGTAAAAAGTTCAAGTCCAAGTGGATAAAAAACATCCACATAAAACCAGATGCACTGACTCTAATAGAAGAGAAAGTGGGAAAAAAACCTTGAATTCATTGGGACAAAGGGAACAGAACACCAGTGGCTCAGGTTCTAAGATCAACAATTGACAAATGGGACCTCATGAAACTGAAAAGCTTCTATAAGGTCTATCAATAGGACAAAACAGCAACCTACAGATTGGGAAAAGATCTTCACTAACCCTACATCTGTTAGAAGGCTAATATCCAAAATATATAAAGAACTCAAGAAGTTAGACTCCAAATATCTACATAACTATTAAAAAATTGGGTACTGAACTAAACAGAATTCTCAACAGAGAAATCTTGAATGGCTGAGAAGCACTTAAAGAAATGTTCAACGTTCTTAGTTATCAGGAAAATGCAAATCAAAATAATCCTGAGATTCTATCTTACATCAATCAGAATGGCTAAGATCAAAAACTCAGGTGACAGCACATGCTGGTGAGGATGTAGAGAAAGAGGAACACTCCTCCATTGCTGGTGGGATTGCAAGTCAGTGCAACCACTCTGGAGATCAATCTGGTGGTTCCTCAGAAAATTTAAAATCGTTCTACCTGAAGACCCATATACCATTCCTGGGCATATGCCCAAAAGATGCTCTACCATACTACAGGGATATGTGCTCCACTATGGTCATAGCAACCTTATTCATAATAGCCAGAAACTGGAAACAACTCAGATATCCCTCAACTGAAAAATAGATACAGAAAATGTGGTTCATTTACTCAATGGAATACTATTTGGCTGTTAAAAACAAGGATATCATGCAATTTGTAGTCAAATGGATAGAACTAGAACTTATCATCCCGAGTGAGGTAATCTAGATCCAAAAGTGCATGGTGTGTACTTACTGATGTGAATATTAGCAAAAAAGTATAGAATATCCATGATATACCCCACAGAACATAAGAAGTTAAACAAGAAAGAATGCTTCAATCCCACTGAGAAGGGGGAACAAAATAATCATGGGAGGCAGAGGGAGGGAGGGTCCTGGGTGGGAGAGGGGAGGTGGAGAAGAAAATGGGAGCAGGATCAAGTATGGGGTGAGACAGGAGGGAAGCCCAGAGGGCCAGGAGAATGAGTGGAAATATGTAGCAGCAGTGGGGGCAGCAGCGACCGAGTGGAGACCTCTAGAAAGTCCCAGAGATTAAAGTGGCTTCCAGGTCTAAATGGGGTTGACCTTAGCTGAGATGGCCAATAGTTGGGAGACAGAGCCTAAAAAGATCACCTCCAGAAGATAGACATGGCCCCCAATTGAAGCATGAGCCACCCATAGGCTCTAGTATGGTGGGGGAAGCTGAATGAGGGTAGTTTGTGCTTATCCCATGCTGCTGGCGGGTGCTGGACTGTAGGGAAGCATTGAGGTCCAGCTTTGGGGTGGGAAAGCTGGGCCTGCGACAAGGCGGAGGCTGTGGGCTTCTCAGACTCTTGGACATCCAGGTATCGCTGTGAGTCTTGGAAGAACAGAGAACCGAATGAGGGCCTGTAGGCTGGGGACTACATCTAGCCCAGGGCCGGGGAAGGGGAGGGGAGCTCCAGCTTGTTTCTTGGGGTGAATTTTCTTATCTTGGCTGAGGCAGGCTTGGTGGAGGTTGTGGCTAGGAGTGCAGAGAGGCCTTCTATGGGAGGTTAGGGTACGGCTCTGAAGGCAAAGGCCTTCTCCATGGCTCCCCACTGTGGTTCTTGATGAAAAAAGACAGTCTAGTTCCAAACAGTTTATTGGATGTTCATGGCAGAAAATGGATGTATAATGTACCATACTCCCTTCTCAGGGTGGGCCTGGCATTAAATACCTTTTGCAGGGAGAAATGTCTGGGAAGAGAAGCTTATTGGCAAAGCCCTCCAGGCCTCTAGGTACCCCATTAGCATGGACAACTCTGTTTAGGACCTACATGACCATAGGAAATATTTTTGACCCAGAATTGTTCCTGTCTAAAAGAAATGTGGAGATAAAAATGGAGCAGAGACTGAAGAAATGGCCATCTAGTCCACCCCAAGCTGGGATCCATCTCATGCACTGGCCCCAAACCCTGACATTATTACTGATGCCATGTTGTCCTTATAGATAGGAGCTTGTAGACATGACTGGATACAAAAAATTTGGTATATCTATACAATGGAGTACTACTCAGCTATTAAAAACAATAAATATATGAAATTCCTAGGCAAATGGATGGATCTGGAGGCCATCATCCTGAGTGAAGTAACCCATTCACAAAAGAACTCACATAACATGTACTCACTGATATGTGGATATTAGCCCAGAAACCTAGACTACCCAAGATNTAGTTGGCCATCAGTGGGAAGAGAGGCCCCTTGGTTATGCAGACTTTATATGCCCCAATACAGGGGAACGCCGGGGCCAAGGGGTGGGAGCGGGTGGGTAGGGGAGCAGGGCCGGGAGGGGGGAGGATATAGGGAACTTTCTGGATAACACTTGAAATGTAAATGAAGAAAATATCTAATAAAAGTTGAAAAAAAAAAGTATAATTCCCAAATAAAATGTTATTCTTGAACCTAAAAAAAAAAAAAAAAGAGACTACCAGCAGCTGACTGAGACAAATTCAGATATTTACAGTCAACCATTGGACTGAGCTTGTAAGAGGGGAAGGATTGAAGAGCTGAAGGGGATTGTGACCCCATAGGGAAAACAACAGTATGAACTAACCCGTCCTCTTCAGAGCTCCCAGAGACTAAGCCACCAATCTAAGAGCATATATGGGCTGGTCTATGGCTCCCAGCACATATGTACTAGAGCACTGCTTCCTGCATTACCCGCCTTCTCTCTTCCAAATTCCTGACCTCTTTTTTTATCGTTGTTACATGCATATATGCACATATACACATACATATTCCTATTTATAACTTCCAATAGGAGACGGTGCACCTAATCCTGTAGCAACTAGATGCCCCAGGGAAGGGGGAAACTGGTAGGGATGGGTGGGTTGGTGGGGGAGCACCCTCTCAGAAGCAAAGGGAAGGTTGGAGGAGGTGAAAAACTCAGGGAGGAGGGACCAGGAAGGAGGGCAATATTTGGAATGTAAAAAAATAAAATAATATAATAATAAAAGGAAAGAAAGTGTCTGTATTATGTCTTTATAATTGACTAATAGTTATAATAAAACATCACTTGCTACAAAATATTCTTCCTTGGGAAAGAAACTCCAAAGATAACATGATTTTATCTTCTTTTCGTGCCTCTCTTTTGTTTTCATATTGTATTAAGAGAGAGTATATATTTTGACCTCTGTTACTCCCTTCAATTTCTTATGACTCAGCTCAGTGCTGGTGTTTAAGAAGAAACCATACTGTTTTGAACCCAACTGACTTGAACTTAGGTTTCTGGTGATGTATCTTTAGTGTGTTTTCTGAGTGCTTCAGCCTAATGGTTGTATGTAATTTGTTGTTTATAAAGTAGTGATGTTTCTTATATAGGAATTCAAGGTTGGGAAATAAACATCTATTTCTACTCTGTATGAGAAGTTACAGAAGAAATCAAAGTGTGCAAGAAAAAAAAACACCTCAAACTGGCTTATGATTCAAATGTTGTACTCTGTGTGTGTGCACAGAATAGTATGAATGATGAGAAGAAACATCTGCACCACATGTTCCTTGTATAGCATTATTCATGGCATCCAAGACACAGAAGCACCTGCAACTTCTATCAGTGTATGAATAAGGAAAAGGTGTGTCTATGTGTTATAATGAAATGTCATTCAGTCTTAGAAAGGAAGGAGTCCTGCCACCTTGACAGCACATGAACTGTATAGTCATACTAACTGCAATGAGTGGACATCGAAAGACATTTGCCTAATAACAGGTAGATGCTATGTAATGCTAGCACTTGGGGACAGAGGCAGAAGGGTCTCAGTTCAAAGTCAGTTCAAAGTCAACAGCCAGTTCTAAGTCAACCTATGCTACAAGAGACCTCATTTCAAAAATGGATAGATGGACTGAGACATACAGACAATAAAACAATATCCTTTCTAAAACCACCCATCTTAAACCCCCAGCCATGTGTTATATAAATTACTTTCCATTACATCTGAAAAGTTCAACTCATGGAAACAGATATGGAATGGTAGTTACGTGTGTTTTTCAGGGGCGGGGGGATATAATAGGGAATAAATCAAGGGGTACAGATTTGTTATGAAATAAAAACAAGTTTGAGAGATTGAACATGCAGTAATGTGACTACAGTTAATATATACTTGCGACTTTTTAAAAGGTTTAATGTCATTCTTAGCAGAGAGAGAGAGACACAGAGAGAGAGAGAGAGAGACATTGGAGAGAGGAGAGAGAGAGACATTGGAGAGAGACTATACATCCTTGATAGAGACCATCTAGCTATTCTAGCCAGTACTTAGTTCTAATGGATTGGTGCCCTATTAAAATCAAGCATTTAAAGTTTCTATTACAAGTGACACTTTTTTTTTCTTTTTTTTTCTTAGATATTTTCTTAATTTACATTTCAACTACTTTCCCAAAAATCCCTTCCCCCCTCCCTGCTCCCCTGCCCACCCACTCCAGCTTCTTGGCCCTGGCGTTCCCCTGTATTGGGGCATATAAAGTTTGCAGTACCAAGGGGCCTCTCCTCCCAATGATGGCTGACTAGGCCATCTTCTGCTACATATGGAGCTAGAGACATGAGTTCTGGGGGTTCTGATTAGTTCATATTGTTGTTCCTCTTCTAGGGTTGCAGACCCCTTCAGCTCCTGGGGTTTTATCTCATCGAAGAGGTTACACCCGGGGCACGAGGGAGAATACCTACTGACACTCGTAGGTGAAGACACCCTCAGTCGATATAGTCCCAGGGAAGTCATTTGTGAACGACAGGATACGTTATCACAGACTCAAATCACTGACTAATACCCTACCTAGGGACCACCCAATCAGAGACATACCAGGTAGGAAAGTAGAATCCTCTAATCTTTGTCTCTGTAACTCCTTTCATGGGTATTTTGTTTCCCATTCAAAGGAGGAATGAAGTATCCACATGCTGGTCTTTCTTCTTGATTTTCTTGTGTTTTGCAGATCGTATCTTGGGTATTCTAAATTTCTGGGCTAATATCCATTGATCAGTGAGCATATATACGAGTGACACTTTTTAAAAGTACTGTGTACGTAAGCAAAAATTTAGCTTTTATGCTTTAATTTTAGGTTTATTTCAGCAAATAGAATCCATTGCTTTGTAAGTATTAAAGGATGCAAGAATTTTCCTCTAAAGCACTGTTTTCTTAACCTGTGCGTCACGACTCATTTGGGGGGTCAAAGGATCCTTACACAGGTGTTGCATATCTGATATACTGCATATTAGATACTTACATTATACTCATAACTGCAAAACTACCACTATGCAGTAGCAACAAAATAATTTTATGATTGGGGGTCATCACAACATGAGGAACTGGCTTAAAGGGTTGCAGATAAGATGGTTGAGAACCACTGGTTCCATTTCAAAATGTTTAATTACATCTTAGTTTCAATTAGATATTTTTCCTTTTAAAGCTTATAAAACAATATGACATTGTAAATTTGGTCAAACTTTAGGAGAAAATGGACTGCTTTTATGAACAGTGTCCCTCTTACTAACGTTAGTCGGTGCTTAGAGAGTTAATGACTAAACTGACGGTGGGATAGCATGTGCTCTCGAGAATGTCTATGTCCAGGAGCCCATTGTTGACCTGGACAAGAGAATGGTGTTGATACTTCTGAGTCCTTCTTTACACATGGGACTCCTGTAGCTAACTCTCATGGTTAATGAATGTATGTTTGGAATTCAATCATGTTTTCGTCTCACTAAGCTCCGTGCCCCAATGTCTTATAAAAAAGAGGCTGTGATTATAGAAATATGTGAAAAGTTGAGTTAGAGTTATAAATTATTAAAACAATTGTAGCTGTCAACATGTGTATGTGTATTTATTAATTCCTTTTTAAAGGGAATTAATTAATTACTTTTAAAGGATGGTGTGTTGTCTTCTGGGTGTGAACTATTATAGCTAATGGTAAATAGTTGCTCTCATAGCCAAGCATATTATTGTACTATCTGTAGTCCTTAAAACAACTTCAAGAAGAACAATAGACACCATTATTTTCATTATAAGAAGAACTAGTGATTCAGAAATTTGAGTGACTTTTCTTAGATCATGAAGTAGATAGTATTCAAAACCTGCACTTTGCATACTGCATCATAGTAAAAGCTGCTCAAAGATAGAACAAAATTTCCAGATGAGGGTTTTACATTCAATACAAGAAAATTGTGTTACACGGTGCATGTGTGTGCAATGTATGTGCAAAGTGTAATGTGCATATGCTTGGCTATTTTGAGCAATAGCAGTTTAATAATATAGTATAGGACAGACCATGCAATAAAGTCATTTATTTCATCACAGATCATAGCATGGATTTCAGATTCCTTTCTCTGCAAAGCTAGGGCTACAATTGGACCACAGTAGACAGGGACCAAGACTGCCAACCCTGCCGTTTGGCATAAATTATATTCTATTGAAATGCTACCCATTGGTATTTCCACCAATTACTTAGTGGGTTTTAGTTTTCTTCTTAAGTTCCATGTCCTTTTTCTTCTGTGTTTACAAAGAAATGTTGCTACAGATTGTTTCAGCTAGATGTTAAGGTCCCAGAGCATCAGTAGACACTAGGGTGCTGGCCTTGTATCCATAACAAAGAGGAAATGGGCACATTTACTTCAAGTCTGGCCACAAGTAGGGTTGAAAAAAATCTGTGGGTCATTTAGTGAAGCAACTCAGATTTAGGAAAGGGGGAGAGAGATGGTGGCAAATGCACAAAGGACTGAAAAGGTTGCACACAAGTTGGAAAAATAGGATTTTTTAAATATATAATTGGAAAAATTCATTTATTTACTAAGAAATATCTCCAGACAAGAAGCCAGAAACAGTTTTTTTTTTTTTTCTTACCGGATTCCCAACTTCATGTTGCTTCAGTGTAGAATGTTAAGTGAGTCCCTTACTGGAATACAATTTGGATTGACACTCAGAGCCCTTGCTTGTGTTCTCTGATAAACCTCACGGTAGCCTTGTTATTGCTCTGTCCTATCCTACCTTCTGATGCTCTACTAGAAAAACTCACATTACCCAGAGTTTTTGGAAGATGGCTCAGATAGTAAAGTACTCCTGTATAACACAAATAAAAAAGCTGGGCATGGTGGCTCACGCTTGTAACTCCAGTGCTGGGGAACGGAGACAGGTGGAATCCTGGGGTGCGCTGGCTATTTGGTGTGTTCCAGTTCAGTGAGATACTCTTTCCAAAATAATTGAAGTGGATAGTTATGAGAGGTGGATAGTTCCCAAGGAATGACACCTGAGGTTGGTCCTGGATCTCCTTATTTCCCTCCCTCCCTCCCTACCTCCCTCCTTCCCTTCTTCCCTTCCCATCTTTCCTGTTTTTGTTTTCCTTTTATTGGAAATAGATTATTTTCTCATATACTATATGATAACGATTTCCCCTTCCTCTGCTCCTCCTACTTCCATCTCCACTTCCATCCAGATCCATTCCCTTTCTGTAACAGGCTTCTAAAGATAATAATAAAATATGACATCACAAAATATAAAGACAAAACGCCTATCAACTGTGTCACCTGCACTCCATTTTCTGGCCCACAACTCTGCTTGCTTTCCTGCTGACCCCAGGGACCACCAGACAGGAGCCAGCATGACCATCACCAGAGAGGCTGCCCCCAGAAACTGATGGAAATGGATGCAGAGACCCACAGCCAGAGCCTGGGGTATCCTGTGCAAGACTGGGAGGAAGTGTTTGAAGGAGCCACAGGGGTCAAGGACACCACAAGAAAATCTACAGAAACCACTAACCTGGGCCCATAGTGGCTCACAGAGACTGAACTACCAACCAGTAGTAGGCAGGCCTAGGACCACCAGCCCTCTGCACATATGTAACAGTTATGTATCTGGATCTACATATGGGACTCCTAAAGTGGGAGCAGAGGCTGTCTCTGACTACACTGCCTGCCTCTGGTTCCCTTACTCCTAGCTGGGTTGCCTTGTCTAGCCTTAATGGAAGAAGATATACCAGTCTTGCAACTGGTTATGCCTAGCCATGTTGATAGCCATGAGTAGAAGAGTAGGAGGGGTGGATGGGAGAGGGAGGGGTGGAGATGGGAAGAGGATGAGGGAAGGGGAAGTTGGATTGGGATGTAAACGAATTTATAAAATAACTTATAAATAACATATAAGACAATGACAACAACAACAACAACAACAACAACAACAACAAATATCCCAAACTGAAAACGTTCACCAAAGTTGGACAAGACAAAAAAAAAAAAGCCCAAGAGAAGGCACAGGAATCTGAGACCTGCTTGTTTTCACTCAGGAGTCCTATAAAACCACGAAGCTGGAAGTCATAACATAAGCACAGAGAACCTGGTGCAGATCTGTGCAGGCCCTGTGCTGCTGCCTCCATCTCTGAGTTCATATGAGCTTTGCTTGTTTTCTTGATGCCTGTGGCTCTTACACTTTCTGCCTCCTCTTCATGGGATCCCCTGAGCCTGAGGAGAGGAATTTGGTGGAGACATCCCATTTAGGGCTGAGTGTTTCAAGATCTGTCTGTCTGCCTGTCTGTCTGTCTGTCTGTCTGCCTGTCTGTCTGTCTGTCTGTTCTCCCCTCTCCATAATATCTGGCTCTGGGTCTCTGTATTTGGAAACAGGACTTGATGGGAAAAAAATCATGGATTGACTGTTCAAGTAGTTGTTTAGACATAATTGAGTAGGATTAGGAAGAGAGATTTAAATAATGTAACAGCACATTTGTTATAAATTCCTGAGCAATCTGAGAGGCAGGCAGTAGCTAAGGACTAACTGACAGGGTGGATAGAATGGAGTATGAGACTTGCACCTATGAGGAACTTTGATGCTAAGATCTGATTACTGACAAAAGTTGTAGGTGACTCTGAAGTTTGGCCACCACAGGATTATCATTGTGGTAGGTATATTGTCAAAGCTAGGGAAGGGGAAACTTTGTTCATGGGTATCACCAAGTTTTAGAATTTGGTCTAAGCATGATCCACTGGAGATGTCTTAGGAGCCAAAACCAACAAGATGCAGTTTTTACAGGGATAAATGTAAATTCCTCCATTTAGGTTAAGAGAGGAACTCTTTGCACAAGCGCAGGATGTGGGTTATATGCTTGACAGTTAATGTAGGTTTGTTTTTGTTATTCTTGGCCTAAGAGGGGTATGAGGGGACTTATGCGCAAGTAATGTGTCTCATTTAAGTTAAAAAAGAAAACAAACAAAAACTATGTCCTAATAGTTAAGGGAAAGATGGATCAAATTTGGGGAGCATGATAACAATTTTTCAAACATTTTAAATGTTATGCAAGCAGAGCGGGAATAAAACTGTTGTTTCTGTTGGTGCTGTGGGAAGAACTGGGTAAGAGGTACAGAGGGCTATAGCTTAATGACAATGAATAACAGATGAGCCAGTGAGATAGCTCAGGAAGTGAAGGTGCTTGCCACCATTGCTAAGAACAGATGGCATTTAGACTACACGAATGAGAGCATACTCATCTGCCCCAGCCTTTGTGCACCATCTCCAGCCTTTGTGCTCTGAACTAATTGTCCAGTCACCCTAAGCTCCCTGATTCTGGAGAGGTGCATTCACAGCAACTGATTATAAAGTGTCCAGTGTGGTCAAGGGATCTGGAAACTATGTTCTAAGGAAAACAAATGGTTAAGGGAGAGACGGATCAGATTCACGGAGTTGCGATATTTCTTCAAAAAATTTAAATATTATGTAAGAGGAGTGGGAAGAAAACTGTTGTTTCTGGGTGCTGTGGGAAGAACTGGTAAGAGGTACAAGGGCTATCTATAGCTTAACCATAAAGAATTACCGTGAAGCCAGTGAGAGCTCAGTAAGCGAAGGCGCTTGCCACCAGGCCTGACAACCCAAGTTTGGTCCCTGGGATCCATGTAGAGAAATGATCCATCCAGAAAGTTGTCCTCTGACTTTCACAATGACTCTGTGGCATGTGCATCCTCTCCCACTTAATTTAATGTAATACAAAACAAAAGTGTTACCTGTTGCACATTGTGTTCATCGTGAAGGAATGAAATGGTCACTTGGGTTTATAGGAGACTAGGTTGACTCAGGTTCTTTCTAATTGTTGGATGTACTAATTTCTCCATAATGTGCTATGAAAAATACAAAAACAGTAGTGTTGTCACTTGGGGTTTGGCACCAGATCGGACTGCTAAGAGAGTACCAGTAGAACTTCTTTTTGGGAGATAATTATTGAAGTAATCAAGCCAGAGAACTTAAAATCGTCTGTTGTGGGCTTAAAATGCCTTCTTTAGGATCCATAAGTAATCATGGTGTGTTATTGAACCTCTTGCTAGGATCAGCCTTGTCAAGGAACCCCCAAATTATCACCTCAAACAACCATTTTACAAAGAGACCTTCCCCAAACACCCCAGTATGACTCCCAATTTCCTGAGCATCTCATTTCCCCGGTTTCTTCGTATTTAGTACTTAATACTAACAGAAATAATATTTTAACTTGTCTGTCTTGCCTCCCAACACTAGACTTGAGAGTTCTTAAGTGCCTTATTCATGGTAACTCTGCTGGCATTCACGAGAGTGAGGAATCCAAGCGATGCAAAGAGCATATAGTGACCAACCCAAGTGAGCAGATGCAAGTGCGCTGGTGCTCCTTCTCGGTCCCGGGGAGGCAGTTCTCAGCCATCAGCCATCCTTGCCTCAGTTTGGGAATTTTCTATTTAATTTCAGTAACTTATGCTGAAACTTAGCATATTTGCATGGTGATACAGGATGGTTGTTGCTGTCATGTCTGGCAGAGATCGTTGCAAGTTTAAAAGCAACTAAAGATTTCCTTTTGGGCAGGCAAGGTGGCTCACACTTGTACTCTCCTAGATGTGGGAAGCCAAGGCAGTAGGATTGCAATGTGAGCCCAGCCTGGTCAGCATGGGCTGCAGAAGCCCAGCAAGTGCCTTTACTTAGAACCACAGCATTGGCCTTTCTTTCTTGTAATAAGTGTCTTGAAAGTCATTGTCTTTGCTCCTTTGTTTTTCCACAGCCCTCTCCTACAAACTTCTGCCCCACTCCTCCCCAACCCTCTCCTTCCTATCAGAACCATCACTGACCTTTGTGTTGCTAAATCCAGGGCTTGTTTCTAAGCTTTGAACTTGGTTCTCCTTCCCCTGGGATTTGGCTCACACCTTTTTCCCTTAGAAGAGTTTTTCTTTTCTTTCTCCTGACTTCTGTGGCACTGTGTATTTTGGAAAGCCTTAGACTCAGGCTTCTGGAATTTACTGAGATGGTTCTCTTGTATGGGACAGCATACATAAGGGAGGGAATGTGGCTGCTAAGGCAGGGAAGAGCCCAGGCAAAGCTGTGTGGTGAAACTGAATAGCACTAGTAATAGAAAACTAACTTAGCTGCAGACGTGATGTTAAATCTATCCACTTAGATTGCTAGGTGAGTATATTTTAACTCTACCTTCAGAATAGATGGTCTTAAGGTGGCACATATACTTTAAATTGGGTAATTTAATTCTCAGGCGAAGATATATTTGGGGGTAAATGCTTTACTCTGAATAGTTAGGATATGAAATTTCATTGCAGTGTACAAAAATGTACGAAAAAGAGTGTAGTAAGTTAAAGATTAAAACTTGAGTGCTAGAGATGATTGAGAAGAGCAGAGACTGCTCTCTCAGAGGTCCCAGATTCAATCCCCAGCACTCACTTGATGACCTACCACCATCTCTAACCTCAATTCTAGGAGATCCAACACCCTTCTTAGTCCTCTGTGTGTATACATGTCTGTATATCTGTGCAGGCAAAATAACCATATGCATACAAATAATTAAAAAAATAGAAGAAATTAAAATGATTTTTCTTTTACTGAAAACATTTCTTTTTTTTTTTTTTTTTTTTAAAGATTTTATTTTATTTATTATATGTAAGTACACTGTAGCTGTCTTCAGACACTCCAGAAGAGGGCACCAGATCTCGTTACGGATGGTTGTGAGCCACCATGTGGATGCTGGGATTTGAACTTATCACCTTCGGAAGAGCAGTCGGGTGCTCTTACCTGCTGAGCCATCTCACCAGCCCCCTGAAAACATTTCTTATATAGCATATTCTGATTCTAGTTTTGTCTCCTTTCACTCTTTCCAGTTCCCCTCCCCTCCTCTCCCATCCAGCTCCACCCTTGTTCTGTTTCTCATTAGAAAACTGACATCTAAGGGATAATAATAGAGTAAAATAAGATAAAATCAAATGATATTTTTAAAGTTAATAGTTTATTATAAAAAATTTATTGTAAAATCTCTATGGCCTCTTCTCTTATTTGTTTATACCATTAAAAGAAAGTGAAGGAAGTAACCAGCAGAGTGGAAGATAGATCACTAGTAAAAAGGTCTTCACTATGTCATTCAAAAAGTCTGCAATACTAGGTGGCATATGTAAATTATAAATTGTCTAAATTTTTCTTTTGTGAAAAATCTAGAAAAAAATTGACCAATTCCTAGACATGTAAGACCTACCAAATTAATCCAAGGAAAATAAATGAATCCTCAACAGACTGGCTTGGAACTCACTCTGGCCTCACCAGGCTGGCCTCAAGCTCATAGTGATTACCAGTCTCTGCCTCCCAAGTGCTGGGGTTAACGGGAGGTACACAGTCATTATTGGTCCAGTGCTTGAAATCAGAATAATGAAACAGGAGAAGAGAACAAAATAAAAAAAAAAAATACAAACAGAAAAGGAAGAAGTCAAATTATTCTTATTTGCATGACATGATTCTATGCATAAAATATCCTTAATGACTGAGTCCACCAAAAACCTCTTAGACTCTGATAAATATGTACAGTGAAGGAAGCAATCATCAATGAAGAGATAGCTTAATAGTAAAATATTCTTTACTAAGTACATCAAACATGGGATAATGTCTAAGTTGTATAAAGAACTGTAAAATCAAACACCAAAACACCAAATTCAACCAATAAATGACTAATGACCTGAACAAACACTTCTCAAAAGAACAAACAGAAACGGATGATAAATGTTTGGGAAGTCTTCAAAAAGTATGGAAATTAAAGCTGCTTGGAACCTCAGCTCACCTCACTCCGAATGGCTATCACCAAGAAAACAAATAAGAACAAATGCTAGCAAAGATGTTGTGGAGGGTAGGGGTAGGGATGGGGGTGGGGGAGATACCGATTCACTATTGGGAGTATAAAATGGTGTAGCCATTATGGAAGTGCATATGGAGTGTGTTAAAGGTAAAAAACATAAACAGCATATGACTCAACTCAACTATATTACTACTTGATATATGCCTGCAAGATTGTAAATGAACACAGCCCAGAAGAATTGCACACCTACGGATGATTGCTGCATTATTGACAATACTGAAAAAATGGAGCTACCCTGAGTGTCATCAACTGATGAATGGGTAAAGCAAATGTTTTACCAAGAAAGCAGCCTATAGATTCAACTAACAAAGGTTCATAGCGATTCACAGAACTGAACTGACCATCAGGGAAGCTGCGTGAGTCTGACTTAGGTCCCTTAGGTCCCCATATATATTGTGTTTGTGTAGTTTTTGTGGAACACCTAAAAGAGGGAGTGGGGGCTGTCTCCGACTCTTTTGTCTGCTTTTAGAACACGTTTTCTTTGACTGTGTTGCCTCATCCGGCCTTCATATGAAGGGCTGTGCTAGTCTCACTGCAGCTTGTTCCATTGGTATTCCTGGGAGGTCTGCCCTTTTCTGAAGAGAAAGGAGGAGGAGTGGATCTGAGCAAGAGGGGAGTTGGCGGTTGGAGTGGGGAGGAAGGTCTGGGAGGAGTGGAGGGAGGGAGAAACTGCAGTTGGGATGTAATATGTGAGAGAAAAATAAATTTAAAAAAAGATACATGGTATATAAACAATGAAATTTTATTTCATGTTCATGACATTTTCAGAAACTCGAGTTAAACTAGAGATTATTTAGTGAAATGAGCCAGCCTAAGAATGACAAACATCACCTTTTAGTTCTCATGTAGTGTGTGTGTGTGTGTGTGTGTGTGTGTGTGTGTGTGTGTGTGTGTGTGTGTGTGTGTGTGTGTGTGTGTGTGTGTGTGTGTGTGTGTGTGTGTGTGTGTGTGTGTGTGTGTGAGAGAGAGAGGGGGGATCAAGCTGTAATGAGGGAACAGCTGAGGTTGGGGAGCTGGTAATAAAATACATGTGTATGTGGGCAGGACTTCCCAGGGGTGGGAGCTGTGGGGACTCAGAGGCCTGCAGAGGAGATAAGGAATAGTTGAGGGGTCGGGGGTGGAGGGTGGGGGAAGGGGGTCAGAGAGGATAGTCAGGATAGTCAGTGGAATCGTACAGCTAGCACTCTGACTAGCTAGCTTTCAGGTGCATCTTTATTTATACAAATTTCATAGAACAAAGGCAGACTAATGATTATCCAAATGGTACAGATATGTGTTTGATTTCTTATTACATGTCCAGGGTTACAAGTTTAGTTACAATTAGAAAATATAAACAGAACATATTTTATTCTTTTTATCAGCCCTACAACTCCAATTTAAAGAATCCAAAGAATGTCTCCTCCAAAGCCAAGACATTTGCTATGTGACAGCCTGCTTTTAGTCTGGCAGTGTTTGCAGTTTTAGAGCACTCCACACAAACAGGGAACATCTGAACCAGTCTTTCTATGAATAGCAACCACGAACACACAACTTCTTTTACTATATGTTTCATTATCTATGTTATAAAGTAGGAAAAATTTATTTTAGTTAATCTATCTTATTGACTGAGTTTTATTCCTCCAGGGGTGTACCCTGTATCATAGCCATACCTTTCAACTACATTTTCACAGAGCTCTAAGCCTATAATAAAAAGAGACCTTGAAGCTGTAACCTACTCTCCTGTCCAGTCAGTTTGCCAGTTGTCTCTGTTTACCCTGTACCAATTACACTGCTTGAATTTGCTCAGGGTCAGATATCCCAAGAAGACCCCTGGAGTGATGACCTCAGCTAGCTGTGTGCTTACCTGCCTTTACTCATTTCCAGGGCACAAGGAAGACTTCCAAATAGTGACCAGATAAACTTCAATTAAGGATTTTCCTAAAAAGACTCAGACATCATTTTTCTCAGCAAAAGACATAAAATGAGTCACAATGCACAAAGTCCCCAAGAGTGTAACACACAGAGACAAAAACCCCAAAGTGAGAGACAGAAGGACAGCTGTTGTAGCATCTGGCTTAGCCTTGCTGAAATGATGTCACGTAGCTATGCTGGCTTCATGACTCTCACCATTTCCAGTGGTTATGGCTCCACCATGCATGTAATATAGAAGCAGAGGAGAGACTACGTGCTGGAGGTGGAGACAGCAAGAGAGAGAGAAGAAATGGGAGGACTGTGGGAAGGAGGAAAAATGGGAACTAATTAATAAGCCATACGTGCATGAAAAATGCCATGATGAAACACATTATGTGCTAGCTTAAGAAAATGGATAGAAATATCATCTCTGGGCTTTCTTAGGTTATGTAGATGTCAGCAAACTTACTGCTTTTCCCATTTGGAGATAGATAATGTGCAAATACCTTATATTTCTCTATGTTTACAGTTGACGTTACTAAATCTGGGAAACAACCATTTACAAGAAGTTCCCGAAGAGATAAAATATCTTACCTCCCTGAAGAATCTTCATTTATTTGGAAACAGGATTTGCAGAATTGCTCCTGCAGTGTTTAGTAAGTTAATTATGGGCTATAGCATTGTGTTTAACCTCTAATATCTAGCAATGTGACACAAAATTAAAAGGAATTGTATTGCGCTGAAATTAAGGAATTTCTGAAATAACACTTAAAGCTTTTAAAATCTGTTTTATTTTATTTGGGGTTTTCAAGTCATATCTCTCTGTGTAACAGTCCTGGCAGTCCTGGAACTTGCTTTGTAGACCAGGATGGCCTCGAATTCACATACATCCACCTGCCTTTGCCTCCTGACTGCTGTGATTAAAGGCATGTGCCACCATGACCAGCATTTTTAATTAAAAAAAAAAAGGTGTGTGAGAATTTCACACATGAATATGATGTGCTTTGAATAAACATATCCTCCACACCTTCTTCTTCAACTCTATTATAGTCATGTCTGCATTGAGCAGAGCAGATTCACCAAGGTAACAAAACTATTCCAAAGCTAAGCCAACCAGAAGCTTTTCTTTCTTTCTTTAGAATTATGATAGACAAAATGGTTTAACTTTTTTTTTTCTCTGAAAAAAAAATCACATGAGATGACACAAAACAGACCCACAGGATCTGTAGTTTGTGAATAGCTGCTTTTGTTTTGTTGGCCTCTTTAATATTTTGATTTGGATGCCATAATTTTCAAGTTTGTAGCAGTGGGGAAAAGCAGCCTTTCTCTGTTTCAGATAAAGATTAAGCCCAAACCAGGTTTCCGTCCTAAATTACAGCAGTTTCCAGGAGCTTCTTGCCGAGTGGTAGCCCTGGATGCTGAAGTTTAGGAACGTCACGACTTAGTAGAGGAATCTTGATGGAGAACTTGCCTGTGTCTGTGCAGGAGTTGGGGACGTGGCTTCACATGAGTGGGAAGTGGAGCCAGAAGCTTCAAAGGAAGGAAACCAATCACAGGAAATAAAGGCTGTGTGGCAAGACCTAGGCAGAGTGTAGAAACTTTGATGAGAAAAAGTGAACTCTGCTTCTGGCTCTGCTTAGTCCTTAGGTCCAATCTGTGGCCAGCCTGGCTCTCTTCTTTGTCCTCAGTGTTGTAACTGTGTGACACATTTCCTCTTTTTGCCTTAACTAGTTTACTAGAGTATCTGTCTTCAACAACCAGCAGAACCTTGGCCAAGGCAAGCATCCACAAGGAATTCAAAAGTATTTAGAAACATTAAAACTTGTTTCCTACCAGATGGCTAAAGTGACAAATTATTTTCTAACAGATGGCCTACGACGCTTGACCATGCTTAATCTGAATGACAACAGACTTACGAGTCTTCCTCAAGAAATTGGCAGGTAATTCTGATTTATAGTGAGGTTTGGCTAAATATTATATTTCTCTCTTTGCCCAAACTCCATCCCATTCATCTGATGGTTTTAGGCCTAGCATCAAATAGTTAGGGTGGTTACAGATAGTAGAAATGTGAAGCAAGCTACTGATATATTTTTCTCTTTCATGTGTACCATATATGCGTGTGTGTAGACATGCATGGTATGTGGAGAGACCACAGGGTGACGTTAGGGTGACTTTCTCAGTCACTTTCCTCTTTATCTATTGAGACAGTCTCTCACTAGACCTGGAGCTCATACTTTGGGCTTATCTGGGTTTCACCAAGTCCCAGGGATCTGTGTATCTCTGACCCCAAGTTCTAGGTTTACAGACATGTGCCACCATGCCAGGTGAGAGGAGGTCACATCCAGGTCCTCCTTCGTGCAAGACACACATTTGACCAACAGAGCCTTCCTTCAATCACTAAGTTTAAGCAGGTGATTTCTCAACTACTTGAGAGAAATGAGGAACAGCAGGGAATGTAAGAGTAAAAGTTGGGGTTTGAAACAGAAGGCCCTAAATCTGATGCTATTGATATGCTAGCTCAGGGGTTCTTGGAGCTTGCTCAGCCAGATTGGGGACATTAAATTTTATTTCAGTCGTGTCATAAACCATTTTGAGCTGTATGGGAAAAGGGTCATATAAAAGCAAAGGATTTAAAATTACGATGTCATTTTCATTAAATAAAAAACGGCACATTTTATTATCATTAGCCACAACCAAAATCTGTTGTTTTCCCTTACCCTGCACATCTGTGCAGACAGGCTATCATTAGAGTGTTTTGCTGGAGCCAGCTGACGGCCTTGTCCTTCTGAGGCAGTACACAGTCTTTGAGCTGTTTCTCTGACAGATGGAGAGAACTCTGTTCAAGCCTCCTTTGGGGACTCTTGATTGCCTATTGAACAGAGACATATGAATTACAAGGAGAATGTAAAACTGTGAGCAGTCCTCAACACAGGACTGCTCTGAGAAGCCCACTCTATATCATTCACTTGTCTGTACTGCTTTCCAAATACTTTTTTTTTTTTTTTGGTTTTTCGAGACAGGGTTTCTCTGTGTAGCTCTGGTTGTCCTGGAACTCACTTTGTAGACTAGGCTGGCCTGGAACTCAGAAATCCACCTGCTTCTGCCTCCCAAGTGCTGGGACTAAAGGTGTGCGCCACCACGCCCGGCTCCAAATACTTTTATAGGGAAATATTTTATAGTCCTTTAAGTGGCAGAAATAAAAAAACAAAAGAAGCAATCTAATTTCTGTGGAAGGGAAATACTAAGGACAATTAAAGTGCCAGTAGTTGTTTGCTCGCTTTTCCATGGTTTTCATTTCTCAGTTAATTGGTTTATGAACTGATAATGATACAGTGAACAGAAAAACACCTGCTGAAGAGATTTGGTGAATCAGGTTCAGGATATATCTTTGTTTGGCTAGCCTCGGGTCACTTAGTTAACTGCCCGAGATCTTGCTCCCCTTACCTTTTAATGGGAGAATTTTGAATAGCTGAATTTCAAACCACTTGTAGTGACGGTATGATTTTCCAGTTTGAGATGCTGTCTGTGTTTGGAGTGGGGTGTACCCTGTTTAAGGAAGCATATAGATGTAAGGGAATATGCAAGAAGATGAAAGGACAGCTTTTGTTAGGAAAGGTAGGGTCACAAGTAGGCCCCCATTGTTTTTATAGCTAGCTCTAGGCTGTCCATATTCTGACCAAGCCAATAGCTACAGGCTAATTGTCCATCTCTTATCCTGGAGAAGTTTCTTTTATTTTCAATGTTTTAATTTTATTTTTAAAGTATCTGTACGCTTGAGTATGGTAGTGTGTTTAGAGACCAGAGTTCACCACTGGGGATGTACGTGTGTCTATGTGTGGATGCATGCATGTGAGCTCCAGGTTCCTGAGGAAGCCTGCAAAGTGAGATTCTCCTCCAAAGCTGGAGTCACAGGAGGTTGTGAGCTGCCTGATGTTGGACATCGAGAACCATATTTGGGTCATCTGCAAGAGCAGTATATGAGCCTTAACTACAGAGTCATCTCTCTAGATCCACTGGATGAGATTTATTTACTTCCCTTAATGGTTAAGGGTTAAACCTTAATGGTTTCCATCTTTACAGCAAGGGTGAGAATAGTATTTATAAGGTGGTTTTGTTGTTCAAGATTTAGTAAGTTCTTGGGATCTAGATAGGTGGCTAAGTAGTTAAGGTTATGTGCTGTTCTTGCAGAAGCCCTGGGTTTCTACTTCAGCATCCATGCCCAGCAGTGCACAACTACCTGTAACTTCAGTCCAGGTGATTTCTTTTGGACTCTGGGCACCTGAATGCATGCAGTACACAAGCATGTAGTCAGGATGTGTGTGTGTGTGTGTGTGTGTGTGCGCGCGCGTGTGAGTACACACACAATAAAAATGAATACATTTTCAAGAATAAAAATGGAAAAAAAAGCTAAGAGTTCTCAATATGATTTTCATTATCACTATTATAAATTGCTTTTTATTCCAGCTGTTTTATGTTCTTCACATGCATTCCTTTCTAGAGATGAAAGACTATTTTGGGTGTGAATTTCCGGAAAAGCATTAGGCCCATGTAGCATCCTTCTCTTCTTCCAAAAATCAAGCAGCTGTGTCAGCAGGAAAGGCTATGAATCAATATAAACTAAGTAAGAGGGAGTGTAGATTTTGTTGACTCTGTTTGGATGCCTGGCTTCTGTCTTCTCAGTTTGTTCAGAACTCAGTAGGGTAGAGAAGAAATTGTTGGTTAAGCTATCTTAAGCCTTACTGCTCATGGGCTTGGGGTCCATATAATCACTGTGAGTGGCAGTGCATAGCAGCATAGAAGACAGTAGAAGCTTCCTGCAGACAGACTCTCTGAAACAGAAGATGGGAGAGAGGAAAGCATCAAAGACTCATCCTTTCTCATTTGCAACCCCGTGAAGCTATGTTGTGAAGTATCTATTAACCCTCTACAGAGGAAACAGATCAAGGAGAAACTGCAAATGCAGAGGTCTTCTGGCTTCTGTCTGAAAGGCAGCTGGCTCTGTTTGTGTTCTTGAAAGGAGAAGAGTGGTAGACTACTACCTAATTCATCCCTCTTCTGACTCACCCAAACACTTGACAAATGTGTTTGTAGTAAGCTCTGAGCTCATTATAGAGTTTGGATGAAGAAAAATAGAAGAGAAAAAGAAAGCCACCTCCCTTTGGTCACACAATGTGCTCAGCTGAAAGAAGGCTTATGACTAGATACTGAGGGAAAATACTCCATGCCTTTTGCTATTTCCATTACTTATCTTATCATAATATTTATTGATTATTTCCGATTATTACATAATATTTATTGATTAATTCATGGACCCCAATCCCACTCATTTCCCAGTACTTCCATATCCCCCTGCACCCTTTGAACCTACCCTCCTCAGACAAAACAAAAACAAAAACAAAATCTCATAGTGAAATCTGCAGTGCATCACCCAGTGCATCACCTCTTTCTCCAAATAGCTTCTTTCCTTGCAATGTTCATTGCAAAGAGACATTGGTCTGGTGCGAGGCTTCTGGCTTCTGCTACGCTATAAATACTTGATCCTCACTGGGACTCCTCTAGGATGTCCTGTTGTTGCCTTGTGTCTTAGAGATCCTGTAGTTTTGGAACAGCAGGATGAGCCCTTTCAACTGCTTCAGCAGTTCATAGGAGGGGTATGTGTTGCTGATGGGCCAAATGAAAGTCCTAGATCTGGGCCTTGGTGGTAGCTGAGCTGGTCAGCCCATCAGCTCTCCTGGCCTGTGCCACCATAGCCTGCTCATCAGCACTGCCCCAGCTAGATCACCCGAGTGCTGCAGTTGTGAGGTACTCTATGTTTTCGTTACTCTGTTTCAGTAAAGCCCTTTCATGCTCCAAAGAATCTCAGTTTCAGGCACTTAACTTGGTAAGATTCAGAGGGTCTCCAAGAAAACATGTGGCGGTTTAATAATAGACTTTCATTGTCTGATGGTTTTGAGTCACATGCTTTTCTTGTTTTTTTGTTTTAGGTTGAGGAGTCTCATCTACTTAAGCCTCAACCGTAACAATCTCACCGTGATTCCCAAAGAGCTGTGTTCCCTTGAGCGTCTTTCTGAACTGCATCTAAGCTACAATCAGATCATGTACATCCCTGAAGAGATCAAGTTCCTAAAGAACCTTCAGCAGCTCTTTCTGGTCAGGAACAACATTGAAGAGTTGCCAGAGGTAAAGAAAAAAATGGCCATTGCTTTTGTTTTCATTGCTGTTGGAGAAGAACTCCTTTAACAGATTGGGAGGTGGCCTATATCATTGTTCAATTCAGCCTGCATTATAAATGGCAAAGCACAAATGACAAAACACTTCAAAGTTCATTTGTTTTGGTAAACAAGAAGGTGTGAATCATTTTCTAATACATTATGAATTATGTGTATGTTTACACATGTCTATGAATGCATATTTTCTGTCTATATTTTGTATCAGACTCCCTAGGGACTCTAATTTGATTTCTCTGTTCCTGGGGATAGAAAAAGAGCCCTTTGAGTACAAGATAGATGTGGGGCTTCTAGAGTTCTTAAGGTAAAAGGTTCCCTGTTTTCGTCATTGTTGAAGTCTAAGAATAACCATTTTGCATTTGAGTATGTGAATGGATAAGTAGAAGGTAAACAGAAACAGCATGAGACAGCTTTGGGATTTGTACAGAAATCTTCTCTTACAATGAGTTTGCTTTCATGAAGCAGATCCAGGAGATGGAGGCAGATAATGAGACACTCACTACTTAGGAAATGCATTCGAATCATCTGCTCAAATACAGATGGCAATTCCTTGCTGCTGGAGAAGTAAGGCTGCTCTGTCTGTGAACTGGTCATAATGGTATCAGCATTTCAAAGGCCAACCAAGAACTTCAGAATTCATGGAAGAAGGCACACAATGAGGAACTGGAAGGAGAGTGGTAGCATAGAGGCTAATGTGTCACTTGCTTCCCAAAGCAGTCAAGTAAGAGCATTAGTCCAGCATAGTAGTCCCTTGGGGCTTTATGTGGTCCAAGAAGTTCCCGATTGCAAGGATTCGTAATCCTAGTGTGATGGGACAGGAAGTGGTAGTATCTCAAGGGTTGGTTCCTCATGAATGAAACTGCCACCCTTATTAAAGAGATCTAAAATTAAGCATGCTAGTGCAATCCTGCAATCCCAACATGCAAGATCCAAAAAATGCTGAAGCATCCTTAGTTACATGACAAGATTGAAGCTGGTCTCTTTGGCATACATGAGACCCTGTCTTAAACAAGTAACCCCAACCCAAGCCAAGCTAAGACATAGCATATCACACCAAAACAGAACAAAGCACCTGAGGAGGCTTCAGAGGAACAAAGAACTTTTTCCATCATGTGATGTATCACAAGAAGTTGGCAGTTTCTAACCCAGAAGAGGGCACATACTTTGACTTCTATATTCTGTGAAGGTGAGAATACATTGCTATGCTTGTTAGATATCTAATTTACAGTTCTCTGTTACAGAAGACCAACTTATCTCCTCTTTTTGATATTTATAATGTATTTACACATTAAAAGTACAGACAAGTCCTATAGCCAAGCTTCTTAACTTTGTTAAATTAGAGTTTCCCAAGTTGAGTCAATGCCTTGGAATTTGCCTTGGTCATAGTGGTCAAATGAAATTTATTAAAAATTTCAGTGTAATTGATGCTTTCCATAGTCATAAGGACCAACGGTATTTAGCTTTGTGCCTATGGTATAGTTGACTATGTTGGCTTTTCTCTGTCTGACTTTCATTTTCTTTTGTTCTCATATTATAGCCTTGTAAGTTCCCTGCCCCTGTAAGTCTCTGAGCTTTGCTTAGTCTTGTCCTATTCCACTACACAGGTCTTCGAGCCAAGTTAGAATATTCCTTCCTATGGGACATAGTGATTAGCCTGGTGACAGGCTTAAGACTTAAGCTAGGTAAATGGGACAAGGTTGACGGATTGATTGGGATAAAGTAGTCTTTCTGCCTGTTAAACAGGGAGAATGAAGACTCACATCTAAGGACTGGAGAGATGGTTCAGTGGGTCAGAGACTCACATCTAAGGACTGGAGAGATGGCTCAGTGGGTCAGAGCACTTGATGCTCTTACAGAGGACCAAGATTCAATTTTCAGTACATACATAGCTTACAACCATCCATAATTTAAGTCACAGGGAATCTAATGTCCTCTTCTGGCTTTATGGCACCATGCACACATGTAGTTTACAGACATGTGTGTAAGCAAAGCATATATATATATGTATGTATATATACATACATACATATATATAATAATCTAAAAAACTAAAAGAATTTCTGAAGCCT
Organism: Mus minutoides; assembly: GCA_902729485.2. Classification (NCBI taxonomy): domain Eukaryota; kingdom Metazoa; phylum Chordata; class Mammalia; order Rodentia; family Muridae; genus Mus; species Mus minutoides. The sequence goes on from LR750016.1 coordinate 950,198, forward strand.
GATGTCTCCTTTCTCTGTCATATTTGGTTCTTTTCTGTTGTTTTAACACTCTACCTTCCTACAGTTCTATCCCAGGTCCCGTGTTCTCTTCATGGAACAGTTTCTGTCCAAGTCTTACTTCTTGACCTGGCTTTTACAAAGAGGGAAATCTAAAATACACTCAGTACCACAAACTCATCATTTGCTTCCAGACAATGCAACATGTGAGAAAAGATGAAGACTACAAGATATGGCTAAAGAGATATGCTATTTCCCTAGGGAGAAACTCTACCATCAAAATAATAGTAGCATTTTAGAAACATTTCTTTAAAAAAAAAAAACAATGTAATTTCAGTGTCTTTTTCATATGAAACTTGTAAATAAATATTTCCACTTCAAAATTTTCACTCTAAAATTTGACTCATTTTTCAAGTGCATCAATTAATTTTTTATTAGATAGTTTCTTTATTTATATTTCAAATGTTATCCCCTTTCCCGGTTACCCCTCCGAAAATCCCCTGTCCCCTTCCCCATTCCCCTGCTCCCCAACCCACCCACTCCCATTCCCAGTTCTGGTACTCCCCTATACTGGGGCATAGAACCTTCACAGGACCTAGGATCTCTCCTCCGATTGAGAGACCATCCTCTGCTACATATACAGCTAGAGCCACAAGTTCCACCCTATGTTTTCTTTGATTGGTGGTTTAGTTCCAAGGAGCTCTGGCAGTACGGGTTAGTTTATATTGATGTTCCTCCTTGGAAAGAAGACAGCATCCCCAACAAATGGTGATGGCTCAACTGGCAGTTAGCATGCAAATTGATCCATTCTTATCTCCTTGTACAAAGCTTAAGTCTAAGTGGATCAAGGAACTCAAAACCAGAGACACTAAAACTTATAGAGGATAAAGTGGGGAAGAGCCTCAAAGATATGGGCACAGGGGAAAGATTCCTGAACAACACCAATCGCTTGTGCTGGAAGATCAAGAATTGACAAATGGGACCTCATAAAATTGCAAAGCTTCTGTAAGGCCAAGGATACTGTCGATAAGACAAAAAGGCCACCAACAGATTGAGAAAATATCTTTACCAATCCTAAATCCTATAGGGGGCTAATATCCAATATATATAAAGAACTCAAGAAGTTGGACTCTAGAAAACCAAACAACCCTATTAAAACATGGGGTACAGAGCTAAACAAATAATTTTCAACTGAGGAATACTGAATGGCTGAGAAGCACCTAAAAAAATGTTCAACATCCTTAATCATCAGCGAAATGCAAATCAAAATAACCCTGAGATTCCACCTCACACCAGTCAAAATGGCTTAGATCAAAAACTCAGGTGACAGCAGATGCTGGTGAGGATGTGGAGAAAGAGGACCACTCCTCCTTTGCTGGTGGGACTGCAAGCTGGTACAACCACTCTGGAAATCAGTTTGGGAATTTCTCAGAAAATTGGACGTAGTTCAGAAGCTGGAAGTCATTTGATAAATTATCCTCTCATTTTTCAATTTCAATTGGTTTTCAAGTTTCCAGGATTTAAAATCCTAGTTTACATTTGTTTTTCAATAGAAATACTAGAAATAAGATGTTTCACAACAACCATGTGGTTACTATGGCAATTCACAGTTGCACTGACCATATAGATAGATATAGTTCTGGGTTTTATTTCTTTTGTGAAGAAAGGGTTTTGTTATCATAGTTTTAAGCAGAAGATAGATGTATTATAAATCCTGCTGAAGTTATCATTACACTAAACACTCCAGGATTATGTTTTATGTTTCTCAGGGTTTCTACTTTAATAATATATGGTATCTAAAAGGGCTCATTGAATATTAGGATGTTTGAATTTTATAACTCATTTAATCCACTTAGCCATCATAAGTACATATCATTTATTTATTAGAATGTGAAGAAATTAAAATACAAAAGTGCTTAGGAAGTTGCATATGATTGTACTTAGTAGCAGCAAGAGTTCGGTTAGACCTAGAAATAGTTAATTGAGAATATATTATATTGCTCTAGAGTATATAGAAGAAATAAGGATTTGTAGTTATTGGAAGACTGTCTTGATGGAGCGACCTATATCCACTCTGAACAAAGTCAATACTTACAATTTTATATTAAATCTCTCTCTCTCTCTCTCTCTCTCTCTCTCTGTCTTCTGACACAGGAAATTTGTCATCTTGAAAAACTAAGAGTCCTGGACATAGCTGGAAATGTAATCCAGATATTCCCAGCAGGCGTAAGTACTGTCAATTGTTACTGTAGTTAAAAATCATTCTGTTTATTCTGTTGGGAATAGAAAATACAAGCAGCCAGCAAAAGCTGTAGTAATTGGAGCCTTGATTTGTACAGTGACTCAAAGGTTTGCTTTGTTCTGGGATTTCAAGTCCCATTCTTTTGCATTCTTTTCCTTGTGTTCTGTGCCCGCTGAATGTGTTTGAACCAAATGAACTCTGGTTGTTATCATAAATATTTAATCTATCAGTTATGATTAAATTTTTTGGTTATTACACACTGCTTTTCTGACTTGTTTGAAAAGACCACTTTCTTGGGCTCAAGACTTTATCCCATATAGTGAATCCAGACTTGACCCTTTTGTTCATTGTTTTCAAGCCATTCGCTCTGAAAACACACTTTCTTTCCCATTTGGAAGTGAATTCTGACTTTGTTTATTTCAAATAACAGAGACAGCTCATTTTGACAACTTGTAACTTTGGGGAAAGTAATAGCTGTTTTTCATATTGCATTTTTATATCCAAGTGAGCATGCTGGAACATAACATTCAAGTAAATAATTACCAGTCTATTTATCCAGCAAGTATTCAGTAAATACCTGTGGATCCATTAATTTTATTCTACTAATTGATTCAAATTGTAGTTTTTAGACATTTTCATCTTATTTTATAATTAAAATTATATAGTATTAATATCAGAAAGGTTAAAATGTGAAATATTGGGTTCAAAGTGTGCTTTATGAAAATATATGCAATATTCCAATCACAGTAAAATATGCATCATAAAAGTTTTTTTTTTTTTGTATTTTCAGACAAGGTTTTGTTTCTTTTTATAGTATCCGTGGCTGTCCTGGGCTTTCTTTATAGACCAATCTGGCCTTGAACTCACAGAGATCTACCTGCTTCTGCCTCTTGAGTTCTGAGATTAAAGGCATGTGCCACCATGCTCAAAAACTTTATCTTTTAAGAGGACACTAAGTACTTTGATATCATCCATCATTACCATTTCTCTCCAGAACTTATTTTGTAATCTTACTGACTGAAATGGTATCATTTGACACATTCCCAATTGGATAAATTTTCAGTTTGCTTGTTAGCAGTTATCCCAGATTTTTAAGATAAGGTATTTCTCTGTTTTGTTTGTTTATTTGTTTGTTTTTGTTTTTGACACTACCATTCTATGTTCTGTCTTTATGTACTTGATTAATTGATGCACTCCACAGAAGACATTCACCGGCATTTGTCCTTTTGTGACGGGATTATTTTACTTAGCACAATGTCACTCAGGTTCATCCCTGCTATCAAGAGTTGGATTTATCTTCTTTGTCCTAGGCTGAATCCTAGTCACTCCTAAAACATGCATGTGCACATTTTGCTTCTCTGTTGTTCTATGGATCAACACTTGCGGTGTTTCAGTGTTTTGCTTACTGTGAGCTATGCTGCTGCAAACTTTGTTGTACAAGTTTGAGTTTTCACTTTCAATTTCTCTAGATATAGCCTTGGAAGTAGAATTACCAAAATTCTATAGTCATTTCCTATCTTACTTTCTTCTCTTGATGTCTTTTATCTTAATCATTTATCTTCTTTATCATACTATCTGACTATTCACTGTCTATGGGTGGCAATAGGAAATGCTGACTTTCTGAAGGGTGTGTTTTACAGCTCATTGTTACTATAAAGCGTTGAAAGCCATGAAAAAATAAAGGAGCAAAGGGGAAGCTGTGGTTTGTGAAGGTCACTATGATCTCCAGCACTGGAGTTACATTCTGTAGAATAGATTTAATAGTTTATTTTACTGCCATACTTTTGAGACAGTGTTTCTCTGTACAATAGCCCTGGCTGTTCTAGAACTGCCATTGTAGAACAGGCTGGCTTTGAACTCACAGAGATCCATCTGCCTCTGCCTCCTGAGTGCTAGGATTAAAGGCATGTACCACCATGCTCTGCCATACGACAAGAGAATTTTTCCTAAAAATAAACTCAAAATACCAGATTTTAAACCACACTTTGAATCTTTTACAATAAAACGTTATTATATATTAAAAATAATTCTATCGACAATTTATAAACTCCGACTAAACATTTCTAAATAAATAAAATACATATACTCACAAAACTGATACACTGAGAAACACCTGGGAACACATATTCTGGTGTTTGCAGAGGTCAGAAGAGAGCATTGGATTCCTCTAGAATTACAGTTATGAACATCTGTGAGCAGCCACGTGGGTGCTGGGAATTGATTCTGGGTTCTCTGGAGGACCAAGTGCTTTTTACTTCTGAGACATCTTTCCAGTCCCTGCTACCTGCAAAGCTGATGTTTTAAGCCAGGAGTTATTATACAAATAAGAATGTATGTTAACTGGAGACCTGATTCCAAGTGTGTGTCACCATAACTTGCTTAACATTTTTCCAGTTATAATTGGGCCTGAGGCTCTAGTATAGCTGGTGAAGTTCTTGTTTAGCATGTATAAAGACCTATTGGATCACCAGCACTTCCTAAATCTGGTGTGGAAGCACAGGCCTGTCATGCTCATGGAGGTAGGATAATCAAACCTTTGAGATGGAACTTTGGCCAGCCTGGGATATTGTAAAACAAAAACCAAGAGTAAAGTAGTAAAAGAAGGAAACATTCATTGTATAAAAGGTATATCCATATATGTATGTAGCAACAATTACTGAAAGCAGATGCCATGAATTTGAAAGAGAGCAGCAGGGTTATATGGGTGGGTGTGGAGGAGGGACAGGGAAGGAGAATAATATAATTATAATATGTAATATATGTTATATATAATGAAACATAATTTTATAATAGAATAGAAATATTTTGAAAGTGTATATAAGATTGTAGACTACAAAGTATGAGGTGCCTTTAAGTTTATTTTTCAGAGACAATATGTTATTCTTCTGTAAGTATTTAATTTTTCCATATTCACTTTAGAATAAAATTGAAATTATACTTCATAAAAGAATCTTTTTCACTTAACATTACATATTGAATACTCTCCTTCAAGCACTATACTGGACCTTTTAAAAATCATGTTTACTTTTTATTTTATACTTTCATTTATCGGAATAGATTGAAATGAGCAGGCCTTTGAGAAAATAGATTATCAGAAATTGGCATCTTTTATTTTAAACTTTCTTTGACAGAGTGAGATTTCCAAAATGTAACCCATGACCCACAGTGAGTGGACAGTATGTGGAACAGTGGCAGTTATGGTAATGGCTGGTTTAGTAGTTTTAAATCTGTTTTTTTTTTTTTCTCTTAGAAAGATACAAGTCCTTGAACTTTGTCTACCCTTGTTCACAATGACTTCATCCTAGATAATTATATCTTCATAATTCTGCGATATGCTGTTTTTGGGTGGATGGAACTATTCAACCCACTACACTTTGGTAAAGTGTAAAACTTAATTTGGATCTGCAACAGATTTAACTGTACTGTGTGAAGAAAGTCTAGTTCAGCTATGATTTATTGAGTGTCTCCTCTGGCCACTCCCTCTCAAGTGTTGCTCTTAATTACTGGAGGATTTCCGACCACCAGAGAGGTTCCCAGCACCCATGTTAGGCGGCTCTGATGTCCCCGATCCCTCAGTCACAGGTGTACATCCTTGCACATGTATACGTAATTAAAATCTTTTTTTGAATTGAGAAAACCAACTAATTGGTTATTTCATTTATTTATTTATCTATCTATCTATCTATCTATCTATCTATCTATCTATCTATTGCACATGTATGATGAAGGCCACAGGACAACTTTTGGGAGTTGATTCTCTCATTCAGCTATGTGAATTTCTAGGATCTAACTCAGGTTATCTGGTTTGGCAACCAAGTGTGTTACTCACCAAACAGTATTGCTGGCCTTCTCAAAATAAAATTTAAAATGGATTTCCTAATATCCTAGTAAGACAAATGAACAGTGATGGATATTCCTTGTGTGGAATTTGAATGTCAAGTCTTGGAGAGCTCATAAAAAGCAAGAAAAACAGACAGTAAAAAAATAGGAACATTGCTGGGCGTGGTGGCACATGCACTTGGGAGGCAGAGGCAGGTAGATTTCTGAGTTCGAGGCCAGCCTGGTCTACAGAGTGAGTTCCAGGACAGCCAGGGATATACAGAGAAACCCTGTCTCAACCCCCCCCCCCCCACAAATGAACATTGAAGAAGTAGACATTAGCTTGGAAGGAAAGGGGGCCCGGTAGGTAGTAATGCATTATGTCTCCAAAATGCCAAGGGAAAAGTAATCAGACGCACTTACAACGCTTGGGAATGGGGGAGGAGAACATACTGCCATTACCTGCTCCTCAGCTTTGGATAAGCTATCAGTGGCGTTTGTGAGAGTCAAATACTAACAATATCTTTTTCCATATTTTTAAAGAAATAGAAAACTCAGTCTCTAAAGCAATAGTGGTTAAATCCTTTCAACGAGGAGAAAGGTGAATTCCTTAGAATTTTAGTCCCTTTGAAATAATTTTTAAAAGACCTGTGCATCTTTGGGTAAAGAAGAGCTTCCTTCACTAGCTCTTCTTTACCCAAACGTCAGTGATTTGAAAAAGAAGTTGGCTTAACTGAAGTGACAAAAACATCTTTTGAAACAGGGTTTCTTTGTGTAACAGCTCTGGCCCTTCTGGAGATGGAGCTGTAGACCAGGCTTGTCTTGAACTCACAGAGATCCACCTGCCTCTGGCTGCTGAGGGGTAGGATTAAAGGCATGGGTTACCATGCCTGGCTGACAAAAAATTTTAAATGACTCTCACCAGGAAGCATCATGAGGTCTGACTTTGATGTGAAATTTAGAGCAAAACCTCATCTTTGAATGTTGTAGAAGCAGCAGCAAGCTTTGCACTTTTCAGTGACACTCTTGTCAGACTCTATTGGCAATCTTTCTACTCACCTGCAATATCATGACATTTTAGATCTAGAAATAGCACAGGAACGTATTTCTTTGCATCCATTCTTTATTGTTGCTCAGTAATTTATAAGTTTTTGAAGCAATGTTTCATGTAGTAAAATCTGTTTGATGTTGCACAGTCCCCTGGAGAAGCAGACTGAACCTCAGACCTATTTAGGGCTAAATGTATTGAGACTTCAGAGAAGTAATTAGTTAGTAGGCAGTGCCCTCCATCCTGAGTACACAGTAGAATCCTTTGGATAGCTTGTTAAAACCCAGAGTGCTGGGCTTCACTCCCAGAGTTTCTGAGTCAGAGGACTGTGGCGCCCAAGAATGTGCATTTTCTATTAAGTTCTCAGGTGTTGCTGATGCTGCAAGTGTGGGGATCATACTTGGAGAACCACAGACATGAATTACAGAGCAATGTGGATCTAGACCTGGCACTGAAGACTTTGCCAAAAGCCCAGGCTCCATCCATCTTAGTACAGAGCCTCTGAAAAATCTGTTGTCTTAGCAGTGATAAGTAGGGGGTGTCACTGTTATGTTACACACCAGGAGGTCAGATTCTGAGAATGTCACTGGGTTCTTGAGTCCTTGTGGAAGGAGCACTGTTTGAACAATATAGTTCCTTTTTATGCGGAAAAGGCTTCACCTAGAAACAAGGTTTCAGTATGTGAGCACAGGGACACAGGGAATTGGGAAGCTGAGATTGGCATCTTGGTCAGTAGAGTTAACCTCATTCCCCTCAGCTATGTACACTGCAAATGTATGTGGTAATTCCATGCCACTGATAAAATGCATAGTTATTTATTATTATTTTTACTCAATTTAAAAATAGGTCAGAGATTTTAGTATGTGAATTGAACACTAAATTATTCTGGAGAATTTTTAGGATGGCCAAATCTTTACCATGTTATTTATTTAGTAACGTAAGAGTTTTATCTTTAAAGAATTTCCCATTTACATTAACTGGATACAATTTGGACGTGGATGATTTATCTTAAACATTTATATGGCTACAGGTCAATGTCTCAACATGTGAGACAGTGCTTTGTTAAGAGTACACCCTCAAGAAATGTGTGTAAGAAGATGGAGTCATAGCCAATAATACACTTTCCACTGTTGCTGCTTGCTTTTAATGTCAAATTGTTGAATTAATGTTCATTCACATCTAAAGCTTCCATAAGCAGTCTGTGTCAGGGTTAAGAATGTTCAGTATTTGATTTTTTAAAAAGATTTGAAGGCATGTATTTTAATATTTCTGTGGGGGAGAGAGAGACAGAGACAAAGACAGAAAGACAAAGATAGATACAGAGAGAAAGACAGACACATGCACACACACATATACACATACATACAGAGAGAGAGAGAGAGAGAGAGAGAGAGAGAGAGACAGACAGACAGAGAGATAGACAGACAGAATGACACACACACATGAGGGGGGGGGGCAAGAGGCGAGTGGCGAGGGTAAGGAGAGAGAGGGGAGAGGAGAGAGGAGAAAGCAGAGAGCAATAGCTGTAGGCTATAGCAGTGTTGTGAGACAGATGCTGTGTGGACCATTCCTGGGTGGCATGACTAATATCATTACAGTGCCTTTTCCATTTCATCCATGCTCCTTGCTTTTCTTCAAGAGTTCTTTAGAGTTATAAATCAAATTTGGGGATGTCAAGAGCATTTTCTTCTTTTACAGTATAAAAAACAAAGGACAGGAAAATATCTATTTTTTCAGAAACATAAATCCTATGAAGAGTGAAGAAGTTTGAATCTACTGTTCCCAAACATAACTTTCCCCCCTAACTTAATCATTATTGGTGTTACATCCTTGGTCACCATTCTATGTTAACTGTAATATGAATCTTTTCCCCTCTATCCGTTGGTATTAATAACTCTTGTATTAAAATTTTCTTTGGAAGGTTCTTGGCATACCATTGGTGGTCAGCAAAATTAGAAACAGTGAATAATTGAGATCCTATCTATAAAACCTATATCAGTGCACTGGCATATGCTACATAGTAAATGTTCTTTTTGTTTTGGGCTACTGGCTGGTTGACCCCAGGTTTTCATGCCTATCACAAGTATTTTTTCTTTATGCTTTCTTTTAAGGATTGGTTTGATCTGTCTGTCACTTACACATCCTATGTGTTTGGAGACTTTCAAAAGCATATGATTATGTGCTGGGCTGCAGCTTGGTGACAGAGTGCTTGCCTAGTAAATCCAAGGCCCTAGGTTCAATCCTCAGTGACATAGACCACAATAGAAACTTAACCAAGCCAAATTTACGTTGATCAGGGCCTTCATTGATATGTACCCAAGTCACTGTGTGATGTGTACAACCTCAGCAGCATACACCACATCCTACACTTTGATGGATGCTCTGAAGATACAGTTGCATTCCTCAGATCTAATTCAGCTATGTAATAAAACGAAAGCAGTCAACTATGCCTCCAAAAGAGCCCCGGTTCTCAAGATCTGTAACTTTAGTGTTATCTGTTTTTGTAAGTCACTTTCCACTCTCTAGTAGATCACTGGGTTTCTAAATGAAGACTGTCTCTTAAAATAGAGCACTATGTCACTGAACTCTCTTCCTGAGGCCCTTCTCAGACTGCTGGCAGCTAGTTATCTTGATGTCATTTTCTGTTTTAAAAAGTGACTTCTCTATGCACGGCCAATGCTGGCTGCTTTTGATATGATCTAGTCTGAGAAAATCTTGCTGAGTTGTCCTGGACCCCAGATTCTGGCTTGATTGGTAGTTGGTGTAGATGATATACTTTAATTTCCACCTGGTGCTTGTCTGATTTGTGAAGCCTAAATGTTTCATGAATGATTCCAATGTCTTTAGCCATTTTATACTTTTGTGCTTATACAAAATAAAGAAATGTGTCTTGCCATGCGCCCACATGTCTCTGACCAGCAGAGACGGTGGGAATAAACGACACGGGACGCCAAGGTGGTTTCAAGCAGCTTGCCTTCGAAGCTTCTGCTTTATTCTGCTTCTCTCCCTCTCTCTCAGGTTTCACACAGATGCAGCCTTTCACTCACTCACTCTGCTCTCTCCTACACTGGCTGGCTAATGCTGGTGCTGCTCTCCTCATCTGGTCTCTCTCTGCTACGCTGGTCTCTGGTCTCTGGCCCACCTCATCTAGGGCTGTCCTCAATTTATACTCCTATTCTCACACCACCTCATACCACCCAATCATAGACACACATATCCAAGGCAGCATGTAGGATTGGCTGATAGAATGGTATCGCGAGATGTTGCGCTAATCTCTCCAACGAGTTACTTGAGCTACTTTTACTGCTCATGACTGAGACTGGGATAAACAAGCGAGGTAACAGGGCTTAGCATAGAGCCAGGTGCCATCTTTGGCCCCTCTGGCTGCACCCACTCCCCACAGTGTCTTATTAATTAGTGCATTTGTATATGTGTGCACATATGTGTGCATTTGTGTACTGTGCATGGATGTGCGTGGAGGTCAGAGGTTGAAGTCAGATGTCTTTCTCTGTTATTCCAACCTTATGTATTGAGTCAAGTTGTTTCATTTGAACCAGGAGCTCACACAAAGTTTGGCTAGATTAGCCAGGCAGCATGCTCTAAAGAGCCCTGGTCTCCTCCTTTTCCATGCTGGGATGACAGGTAGATGGGCACTGGGTAGATATTTCTGCTTCTCTTTCTTATGCTATAAGCTCTTTACCTGCTTATCAATCTTCAACACCCACCATTTTATTTTTTGTAGGATCCTTATTATTTCAAAATGAGATTACACATATCCATTAGAGTAATGTCCATATGGGAACAGTTATTAAGAACTATTCATGCACACACATGCACTTCTAGGAAGACCATTTAATTTTAGTTTATAGTTTCATAAGGAACTGTGACCTGAATGCTTCGAGAGCAGTGATGACATTACAAATATCACCATGTCCCTGATCAATCATGTCTAAGTATCTAGGAAACACAACTGAGTAACAGGAAAGAGACTCACTCAGAGAGTGAAACTCCAGTGTTTACCTCACACCCAAACTACTATCTGAAGCATAAAAGCTTATTCAGAAATGATTTTAAAAATAGCCTCAGTACAAAAGAATACAAGGAGTATACAAAGATATAGAGTTGCAGGCAAGAATACCTCTAAATATGTCCATAATATGCTGGTTTGCTCTGGCTGTGAGACACTCTAGCCATGCACCTTGTCATTTAGCTATTATATCTCTCTGTTTCTGCAGTAATAACTTTTGGGATCTATGTGGTATTTGGTATCTATCATCCATCTGTCCATTCATCCATCCAGCTGTCTGTCTGTACTGGTTAATTTTGTGTATCAACTTGACACTAGCTGGAGTTATCACAGAGTAAGGAGCCTCCTTTGAGGAAATCTTCCATGAGATCTAGAGTTGTAAGGCATTTTCTCAATTAGTGATCAAGGAAGATGGTCTAGCTCATTTGTGGGAAGAGTCATCCCTGGCCTGGTAGTCCTGGGTTCTGTAAGAAAGCAAGCTGAGCGTGACAGGGGAAGCAAGCCAGTAAGCAGCACCCCTCCATTAGCTCCTTCCTCCAAGTTCCTGACCTGCGTGAGTTCCAGTCCTAACTTCCTTTGGTGATGAACAGCAGTGTGGAAGTGTAAGCAGTATAAACCCTTTCCTCCCCAACTTGCTTCTTGGTCTTGATGTTTTGTGCAGGAATACAAATCCTGACTAAGACACAGTCTATCTATTTTTGCCTCTCAAATAGTAAAGAAAGATATATCCCAGGCTTCAATCTCTTTAAATGCCTTTCTAAAACTTGACCTTGATTTGAAAATAACTTATATTTTTTCAGTTGTCAGGGCTCCCTTCCATGGCTGAATTTATTAGGAGATACACATTTAAAACAACATTCTGTGAACTGTAACAGACATGGGACCTGAGCCAATGCTTTCCTGACTCAAAGCTCTTGTGGGATCTGGTTTTATGTGAGTGATGTAAGCTTAGCTAACATGGGCTAGTGCACTCCAAAGCTGGACTGGATGCTTTCCCTGTCTCTTCTTTTATGAGGCTGAGCTCATGTTCCACTGTTTCTTGTGTGGGGGAGGGAGAGGAGGAGTGTGCTGAATTACATGCTATTGCTTCTTTTACTATTCCAATTCTAAAATTTCATGAGATAGCCTTTTCGAGATGAAAGCATAGAGAAAATTCATAAAACATTACTCTAGAGACAGTGATCATTTTGTTAAAACTCAGGTTTAAAATTTGAGTGCCCAATTAAGCTTGGTGGTATAGCTGTTTTTCTCTGCTTAGCTAAATTTAAGATCTGGTTTCTGACATTTTATGTATATATGTGATTTTATAGGAATTAAAGACAGGCTGGTGCTCAATGCCTATAAAATGGAAATCTGTGAAAGGATACTTACTGTTCCATGGGACATGGTACTTGGAACACCATGTTCATCTACCATTAGTTAAACACTTCAGAATATGAGTTTTCTCACTAGGTTATAATGACATGTCTCAGGAGAGTGAAAAAATGTCTCACTTGTCTCCAAAAATGGAGATTCCAGCATTTAAATAACTCATATCTTTTCATTGAGGGATGAGAACAAAGTCATCTACTTAGAGAAGCAGAGCTGCTGTTTCTTCTTTCTTCTTCTTCCTTCTTCCTTCTTCCTTGTCTCTTTTCTTTTTTCTTTCTCCTCCTTCTCCTCCTCCCTCTCCTCCTTTCTTTCTTCTCCCCTTCAATACCACTTATAAGGGGGAACAAAACAACCATGGAAGGCAGAGGGAGGGAGGGATCTGAGTGGGAGAGAGGAGGAGGAGGGGAAAGGGGGGCCAGGATTATATATTGGAGAAGACAGGAGAGAAACCCAGAGGGCCAAGAGAATGAATGGAAATATGCAGGGACCTGGGATGTGAGAGGCTCCCAGGACTCAACGGGGATGATCTTAGCCAAAATGCTCAATAGTGGGGAGATGGAACCTGAACAGCTCACCTTCAGTAGTTAGACAGGGACTCCAGTGGAGGGACGGGGACACCACCACACCTTCAAAAATTTTGACCCAGAATTGTTCCTCTCTAAAAGAAATGTAGGGACAAAAAATAGAGCAGAGAAGGAAGAAATGGCCAACCAGTGACCAGCCCAACTTGGGATCCACCTTATGGGTGGGCACCAAACCCTGGCACTATTACTGATGCCAATCCACTTGGAGTTTTGGCTGTTCCCAGCACTATAAAGGTTTCGCTTTAGTTCATGTTTGTGTGATGGGCTTGTTTTCATTCCTTTAACTTTTCTGTAGCCATGAAGTTTAGATGCACATTACACATGCCATATGAATTCATTTAAAAACTCCCAGTATAAAACTTTAAGTTGTAGCATTTAGTTTACGTCCATGCAGTGCTGAGTTAGTTGGGCTAACTCAGCATCTTCCTGTGGACTTCTGCTTTCTTCTGCACCTACTGTGGACTTCTGCTTTCTTCTGCACCTACTGTGCTCCTTTCCCACCCCATTTCCTTTAAATCCGGAGATTTTTGTAATTCCACTTTTATAATTTTAGTAATAAAGTTTTATACAACGTCACTGTTATAATTGACTAAATATTAAATTTACTTGCTTTATGGGGGTTATTAAGTGTGTAAGAACTTGAAATTTATTTTCCCCATGTTCATTTCTGAATAGTTTTGAGTATTGTAACTACTTTAAATTATTTTTGTACTTTAAGACTTTACTACTTTGTGACACACATATTTGAATTTCCTTCAGATTGACTCTTTCTATTGCTACAATTTCTTCCCTTATCTTTAACCTTTGAGAGAAAGCCTATTTACTTCCAGGTCCAAACAACTTCTTGACTTTCCATTGCAATGACTTTACACTACTCCAGTTTTAACCTTAATCCTGTATTTGTTCCTGAATAATTGTTTTGTTTCTGTGTGTACAATCCAATTTAACACAATCACTTTCCTTTCCCTCAGCATTTCAAAGTCTATCTATTGTTTCCCAGCATTCATTGCTGCTGCTGAGAGGCATGCCTTTCGCTTGGTGCAGGCCCTCTTACTCAGGAACAAAGCACGTCTGCTTTTCTTTTCCTAGCAGCTTCTAAGATTTTTCTTATAGTTTTAGTATTAATTTCATTGATGATGTTTCTATACATTTATTTTTCCTGCCTCGAATTTATTAGACTGCTTAAATGTGTGGATTAGTTTTGTTCTCAGTTACACGTTATCAACTTGATACACCTGGGAAGGGGAACTTCTGTCGAGGAATTGCCTCCATGAGATTGACCTATAGGCAGGTCTTGGGGGTGGGTTTTTTTTTTTTTTCTATAGGAAGGCCCAAAGCACTATAGGGAGTGACTCTGGTTGGCACAGGAAAGCAAAGTAACTATGGAGCCTGAGTCAGTAAACAGTGTACCATGGTCTCTGCTTCAACTCCTGTCTCCAGGTCTTAAATTCCTGCCATGGCTTCCCTTGATGATGGAACCTTTTAATGGAACCAGAGACATTTTTCCCACCACATCTGCTTTTGCCCATGGTATTTATCAAAGCATTAGAAATCAAATTAGGACAGTGTGATATTCATTATGTTCAAAAACCCTAAGTCATTTTCTTTCCTATATTGTTTCATCTCTTTTCTCCTTCTGTAATTTGATTTCATATGTTTTATAACTTTTCATTGTATCTTCTTTGCATGTTATCTCCATTCTGTATTTCATTCTTTTCTTCTCTTTGCACTTCATTTTACATTTTCCTCACATATTTTTATGATCCTGTAATTTACTTTTTAGTAACAATATATATATATATTTTTTGGTTTTTCGAGACAGGGTTTCTCTGTGTAGCCCTGGCTGTCCTGGAACTCACTTTGTAGACCAGGCTGGCCTCAAACTCAGAAATCTGCCTGCCTCTGCCTCCCGAGTGCTGGGATTAAAGGCGTGCGCCACCACGCCCGGCTTTAGTAACAATATTTAAATATTGTTAAATCTATTCATTTTTCTCGGGAAAACTTTATTTTTGGAGCTGGATGATTTTTATCTTATTATTAGATTAAAAATATGCATAATGGTTAGTCTTTGTCAGATTGACATAAACTAGAGACAAACTAGGGTGAGATAATTGCCACCATCAGAAAGTTTACATGGCACATGCCTTTAATTCCTGCACATGGGAGGCAGAGGCATTCGGATCTCAATGAGTTCAAGGCCAGCCTGTTCAATAGAGGGAGTTCCAGGACAGCTAGGGCTACACAGAGAAATCCTGTCTCAACACCACCACCCCCAGAAAAGAAGCAAAAAGAAAAGAAAGTTTACATTCTAGTAATTATAACGAGGCTGATGTATTTAGTTATTTCTGAAAAAAAAACTTTTTTCATTGTGGATCATTTGAAAAACTATAGACAAATGAAAAAGAAAAACAAAATTACCTGTACTCTGACCAGCATGATGGAGCAGGATCTGTACCATCAACACACTTCTTACTATCCTTTCAGTTAAAAAACATGTTATCATAAACATGCTTTATAACATCCACGGGAAAGTAGGAATTTTCATAGGTCCTGTGTGATATTAGAATTAGTTATACAAATTGCTGTATTGATACGTACATGTTTTAAAATGTGCATTTCACCAGGCGGTGGTGGCGCACCCCTTTAATCCCAGCACTCGGGAGGCAGAGGCAGGTGGATTTCTGAGTTTGAGGCCAGCCTGGTCTACAAAGTGAGTTCCAGGAAAGCCAGGGCTATACAGAGAAACCCTGTCTCTAAACCTCCACCCCCCAAAATGTGCATTTCATTAAAAAATAAATATTTCCTGCTGGTTTAATTTTCTACATCATTATTTATAATATTTATGAAGTATGTGTGCATATAATTAAACTATCTCTAAGCTTTTGACACGTGGGGTATTTCAGACTACTTACTGAAGAATATTTCTACTATTCTCATGCAGTTTATTTTGGTTGAACCAGTTCTTTAGTCCCCTACAAAGACTTCTGGAAGTGATATTTCTTGAATCAAAAATTACGCACATTTGCACAAAGTATATAATTGTCCACTTCTGCTTTCTCTGGCATGAATTTTTCTGTTGTCCCTAATGGTATTGGCATCAGGTAACTTCACTTAAGAAGTTGATTATTTAATTTGGAGCACTTGAGAGTTTCTGTAAAATCGGCAGCTGTCTCTCTATTTTAATCCACTGCATAGGAGGAGACAAAATTCTCAAAATGAAACATGTTAACTGGTATTAGGAATCCTGGTGCTTCCCTGAGGTTGCTCACCACCAAGGCAAAAATGAATTCCTTCTCGTTCTGTCCAAACCCAGGTGTGGCTAGGCTATGAAGGCTGTGAAAGTTTGGAGGTTGGGGGATGGACGTTAGGTGCTGGGAGCTAGAGAGTGCACATAGGGTAGAGTGTGGTCCCTTGAATCCACAGTGCTGCCTCTCCTGAGTGTACAGAGGCAACACTGTCTAGGCTGTCTCCATCACCTTCTCTGAAGGCTCTATAACCTCTCTGGATTCAATTTCCTCAACTTAATCCAGACAGTAATTCTTCCCCTGCTTCCCTATTCAGTTTGATTGATGCTTCATTCTTTCCTTGAGTGTCTACACATCCTTTCTATTCATGTGAGAATTTCTCTGTGTCTTTAAGCAGCTAATTGTTTACTTCTATTTATCATGGAGTCATTCCTAGGATTTGATGGGGACGGAGACTACTGAGTGTGCTCAGCTGTTCCATCTTGAAGCTGGAAGCACCTTTTACTCGGACATCTGAAGCGTAGGAAATGACTTTCACCCCTGTCTGGTGGGGATGAGTTGAGGAAGTCAGTGTTTATAGTATGTTCAACCTGCTTTAACAAAATACCTCATGAGGATGGTTGGTAAGCAACAGAAATTGTTTCCAAAGTTAAGATATCCTAGATGAAGGTTACCAACAGATTTGAAATCTAGACAGTACTCACTGTGCTTTAAAGATGATGCTGTCCACTTGGGTCTTATTGCGGCAAAAAGATACATACATTCCGATGAGTCTCTGTGAAAGGCATTCATGAGAACAGACCCTCAAGATCATTCACTTCCCAAAGCCTCATGCCTCTTAATACTATCAAATTTTGGATTAGGTTTCAACATAAAATTTTTGGAAATAAGAACACAGCAATATTAAAAAAGGAGGAAGCAACCATTGATTCCAACAAGACATTCCTGCTGAGGAATAAAAAGCCCACCATTTGTTTACGCTAGACACTGGGCTATGGGTTGGATGACTACCTTCTTTTTCTAGAAAGATATAAAGATTACAAAGTGCTTTATACATTCTTCATTTGACCTATAAAGTTCCATGAATTTGAATTTTATTCTACTTATAGAAACAGGCTCAGGTATTTTAAGTGACACATACACAGAGGTTATGTGGAAGGAATGGATATGTCCCTACCCTTCACCTTCAAACCCACCAGCCTCTTCAGTCCACTGTTATGTATAGATTATGTTCGTTGAAACACTCAGTGGAGTGTTTTTATGGTCACATCTGAAAACATGCATACAAGTAATAGTATACAGATGGAACAGATTGTATTTATATAAGTACACACACACACACACACACACACACACACACACACATGGGCTACAAATTGAAATATTGGCAAGGAAGAGTATATGGTAGGTTTTGGAGGGAAAAAGGAAGGGGAAATGTTTTAATTATATTAATTTCAAAAAAAATAAACAATTAAACATTACTTTGAGCCAAGCTCAAAACATTTCTTTTCTTTTTAATCATATTTGAGATGTAAGAAACTTCAGTTGAAGTTATTCAAGTATCCTCTGAAACACTTATACTTAGTTTGAACAAAGAACAAAAGGTCACTGATGGAAGTTAAAAGTTATTTGCTTTTAAGGGGCTTTATTTAAAACCACATTGGGGCTTGTGTGGTTGAAAACCAATTTAGGAGCTGCAAACTGATGTCCCCCACACCCAACTCCCTGCTCCCTCTTCCCTTTGTGACTCTGGCCACTCAAGTTTTAATTTCCTGTCAGGTTCAGAAAAATGGAAGAGGAAAGATCCACAATCAGTTTTCAAACCAGAAACAGCTTTCGTAAAAGCCTTGAATATTTTCCCTATTTCCCTGTTCTGAATCATTGCCTAGATTGGGCCAGTTTTAAGATGGAACTGGCCGGTTTTAGTTTCAGACACTCCAAAACAGAGGGAGAGGATTTCCACTGCTTTGACTTGCAGAAGACAGTGTCTTCACACAGAGGTTCCTTCCCATGCCCCACTCCCTACCCCCACTCCCTACTCCCCTCCGCTGTGCTCTGAAGCCCTGTATGGGAGAGAAGAGTGTCTAGGAGTGTGGCTCCTTCATCCAGTTGAAAGGTTCTGACTATGCAACTGGCTACCAGAACTTGAAAAGATGACTTTCTAAGGGGTAAGGAAGGAAAGGAAATTTTAGCGAGATTAGAGAAATGGTGTAGCCTTATATGTTCTTAATGGAGAGGTCATAAAAACCACACATATAAAGGTTCTTTGCAGTGATTCAAAGATGGAGAGCTTTCTCTGCTGTGAGTGAGATGAGAGCACGTCATATATGGAAATTGCTATACACATTATCTTTTGGCCCCTTGCTTACAAGATAATGGACCCTGACCAAGTTTAAATAGCAATGAATACAGAGAATCTTAGGATGGCTTGCTGGAGAGATGATTTAGTAGTTACCATTACTTTCTATTCTTTTAGTGTACCTGGGTTTAGTTCTCAGCACCCACATAGCTGCTCACAACTGTCTGTAACTCTATAGGTCAAAACAAACAAACAAACAAACAAACTAGAAAAATATTTAAAGAGAAAGGGTAAGAAATAGAGGGAGATACAGAAACACACAGATTCATACACACTGAAATTTCATAAAAGTACAAAGCCAACAAAGGTTAAAAGATAATAATCAAAAATAAAAAAGCCCTGACGAAACCTTATAAGACAAAGAGTCTCCAAAGATGCCATTGAGTTCATTTTGTGTTGGACATCTACTTACTTAGTATGAGGTCTACCTTTAAGAGTGGCTTGTTTCTCCAGTGTGGCTCCATTGAAGAAAGCTAATTTTTCCGTTGTGGGTAGTTATCAATTGTGAGTAGATTTTAGATTAGGAATGGGGACTCATGTCCACTTCTCCTCTTAGTGAAGGGAACCCATCTGGTGTAGACCTATGTACACTGCCGCAGTCTCTGCTGGATAATATGTGCATCAATTCTGCTATGCTTAGAAGGCCTGGTCTCCTTGGTGGTTTTTCAGCAATGGGGCCTTGCTTTCAGTTTCTGTGGAGCAACCAATAACTTTGGCAATATCCTGGTTGTTTGGGGATTCACATAGGACTCTGTTGGCCCTCCAGTTGACTAGACGTAACCCATGCCTGGTACTGGAATCTTCATTTGATGAAGAGAGATGTCTAGTTGGGGCCCTCTCTCCTCCAATCCTTGGCAATTTCATTTAAGTCCAACTCATATATCTATCTTATTTAGGAAGCTTCTCCTGTATTAGGTTTCCCTTACTGCCCCTCAAATAGCCCTTAGTTTTAGTTGTCTTTCCTCAAAGTCTCCCTTTCACCACCTATTACTTGTCCTTCACTGGTTCATCCTCCTGGTTCCATCTCTGATCCCTCCGATCTCCTGTCCATCTATAACTATCTATTCTACTACCCTTTCCTTGGAAGATCCATCCCTACCTAATAGTCCCTTACTGTCTGTCTAACCTTGTAGTAATATGTATTGTAGCTTGCTTATCAAAGACCCATTAACTAACATCTAAATATGAGTGAATGTATATTATATTTGTTTCTCTGGGTCACACAGAATGAGTTTTTTCTAGATACATTTTTCTACCTGCAAATTTCATGATTTCATTTTTTTAATAACAGAGTAATGGACATCTAAATTGTTTTTAATTTTTAGCTCTTATGAATAGAGCAGCAATGAACATGGCTGAGCAAGTGGCTCTGTAGTAGGATGTGGGTATATGCCTAAGAGTGGTATGGCTGGATCTTGAAGTAGATCTATTCTCAGCTTCCTGAGGAACTGCTGACTTCACTGAGTTCCATAGTATCTGTACCAGTTTGCACCCCCTTCAGAAATGGATGAGTGTTTCCCTTAATCCCCACCTCCTCATCCTCAACCTCCTCATCCTGTCCTCCTCGTCCTCCTCCTCCTACTCATCTTCATCCTCCTTGTCCTCCTCATCCTTCTCCTCATCCTTGTCGTCCTCATCCCTCCCCCTCCCTTTCTCCCTCTCCCCTCCTCCTCCTCATCCTTCTGATATTGGCCATTCTGACTTGTATCAGATGAAATTTTAAAGTAGTTTTGATTTCCCTGATGGCTAAAGATGCTGAGTATTTCCTTCAATTGTTTTTCAACCATTTGTGTTTCCTCTTTCAATAATTCTCGGTTTAGATCTGTATTCCACATGCTCATTAGATGTTTGTTTTCTTGATGTTGTTATTTTGAGTTATTTATATATTTTAGATATTAGCCCTCTCTCAGATATGTAGGTAAGAGCTTTTCNGATTTCCCTGATGGCTAAAGATGCTGAGTATTTCCTTCAATTGTTTTTCAACCATTTGTGTTTCCTCTTTCAATAATTCTCGGTTTAGATCTGTATTCCACATGCTCATTAGATGTTTGTTTTCTTGATGTTGTTATTTTGAGTTATTTATATATTTTAGATATTAGCCCTCTCTCAGATATGTAGGTAAGAGCTTTTCACATTCTGTGGGGTGCTGCTTTATCTGAGTGGTGAAATCTTTCCCCATTCTGTAGGGTGCTGCGTTGTCTGAGTGATGGTATCCTTTGCCATGTGGAAGCTTCTCAGAGGTATGAAGCCAGTTCCTTTAGATGCTGCTTTAGTTCTTTTTTTTTCCTTTTTCATTGTATTGAAAATAGCTTTTAACCCTCACATAATTGATCCTAATATAGCTTCCCTTCCCATACTCTTCTCAGCTCCTCTCCATCTCCTAGATCCACTTCCTTTATTGCTCTCATTAGAAAACAGACTTCCAAGGAAGAATAATAAAATAAAATATGATAAAGCAAAAACTAATACATTGGAACAGGATAAAACAAGCAAACAGTAAATAAAAGAGCCCATGAAACAAGATATACATGCAGAAACCTTGTTTGAATAACTAGGAATCCAATAAAAACATTAAACTGGAAGCTATAATATACATGCAACAGACATCTATGGTAGAAAGAGAGAAAATAGTTTCTTTCACCATTGAGACTCCCTTGGAGAAAACCAAGTTTTCATTTGCAAGTAGCTTCTAAGTTAGGAATGGAGCATGTGTCTACTTCTTTAGGTTCTAATACTGTACTTGGTGCAGAGCCATGCAGGTCCTGTGTATGCTGCCCTAATATCTCCATAAGTTCATATGTACATTGATCATGTTGACTGAGAAAGCTTTATTTTCTTTGTGTCCTCAATGCCCTCTGTCTCTTACACTGTTTCCATCTCCTCTTCCTCGGGGTTCTTTGAACCCTGAGGGAAAGGATGTGTTGGAGGCATCTCATTGAAAGACCTGAGTGTTTCAAGGTCTTCCACTTTCTGTATAAATCTGGCTGTGGGTCTCTGTATTTGTTCCCAACTGTTGCAGGAGGAACCTTCTCTGATCATGGCTGAGCAAGGCACTGATCTGTGAGTATAGCAGAATGTCATTAGGCGTCATTTTATCACTAGATTTCATTTTCTTTCTTCTTTTTTTTTCTAGGCCAGTATTTTATTATTTGGTTTTTCCATAGGTCTGTGGGCTATCTATTCTTAGGTTCTTGGTCACCCAGAGTTGGGTATGGGTTCTGTTTTATAGAGTGGGCTTTCAGTCAAATCAGGTATTAGTTGGTTACTCCCACAAGTTTTATGGCACTTTTACACTAGCATGTCATGCAGGTAGACACCACAGTATATAAGAGGACTTGTGGCTGGGATGGTGTTAGTGGTTCTCTTTCGGTAGTTTGCAAAGTGCCTTCTTGTACAAAAGAAACTAGCATGTAGGAGTCAAGGCTCTATGTAGGCACAAGCTCCCCTTCTTCACATTAAGTCAGTTAAGTAGGTGTTCTCTTCAGGCATGGGCCTTGCTGTCAGTTTGTAGATAACCTGGGCAACAGCATGAGTTGTTTGGGAGTTCCCATGAGGCCCCATTGGCCAGTAGCTCAATTAGATGCAACCCACCCTGGCACTGGAAGTCTCATTTAGTGATGAGAAATGTCTAGTTGGAAGTCTGTCTTCATTATTTGGTGATTTTCATTTAGATACCATTCATATCCATATCTACTTTCATGAAACTTCTGCTTTATGGGATTTTCATACTACCCCTCAAGTGACATTAATTTTAGCAACCTCTTTTCATATCTCCTGCATCATCTCCCTCTCCTCTCCCATCTTGTCACTCCTGTTCCCTTCCCAGGTCATATTCTATTTTCCTTTCCTAACAAGATCTATCCATCCTTTCCCCAAGTCCCTTGCTCTATACCTATCCTCTGAGAATTGTAGGTTGGTTATTGATTTAGTTAATAGCCACATATAACTGAATGCATACTATATTTGTCTTTCAAGGTATGCATTACCTTATACAATGATTTCTTCCTAGTCTTGTCCATTTACCCGAAAATTTCGTAATATCATTGTTTTCAACAGCTCAGTAATATCCCATTATGGAAATATATCACATTTTCTTTAGCCATTCATCCGTTGAGGGTTATCTAGGTTGTTTCAAATTCCTGGCTGTTTTATGAGTAGAGCAGCAGTGCACATGGTTGAGCAAGTGTTTCTGTGGTAGGATGAAGCATCCTTTGGGTGAATGCTCAGGAGAGGTCTAGCTGGGTCTTGGGGTAAATTGATTACCATTTTCCCGAGGAATTATCACACTGACTTTCCTAGTATCTATATGAGTTTGTACTTCAGTCATCAATAGGTAAGGGTTCCCCTCACTCCACAGCCTTGTCAGCATGAGCTTACACTTGTTATATTGATCTTAGCGCTTCTGACAGGTGTAAAATGAAATCTCAAAGAAGTTTTGATTTGCGTTTTCCTGATGGTAAGGATGTTGAACATTTAAGTAGTCCTCAGCCAGTGTGTTTCCTCTCTTGAGAATTTTCTCTTTATATCTATGCCTCATTTTTTAGATTTAATTTATTAATTAATTAATTATTTTTTATTAGATATTTTCTTAATTTACATTTCAAATGCTATCCCGAAAGTTCCCTCCCCCATCCCCCCACCCTCTTCCCCTGCCCACTCACTCCCACTTCTTGGCCCTGGCGTTCCCCTGTATTGGGGTATATAAAGATTGCCATACCAAGGGGCCTCTCCTCCCAATGATGGCCGACTAGGCCATCTTCTGCTACATGTGGAGCTAGAGACACGAGTTCTGGGGTGTCTGGTTAGTTCATATTGTTGTTCCTCTTCTAGGGTTGCAGACGCCTTCAGCTCCTGGGGTTCTATCTCTAGCTTCTCCATTGTGGGCCCTGTGTTCCATCATATAGATGACTGTGAGCATCCTCTTCTGTATGAGACTACTTTATCAGGGTCCCTTAAGTAGACACTAGCTGTCCTATGCAATAGTGTCTGAGTTTAATGTCTGATTATGGGATGGATCCCCCTGGTGGGGTAGTCTCTGTAGGGTCCATCCTTTCGTCTTAGGAAACAAAATACCCATGAAAGGAGTTACAGAGACAAAGTTTAGAGATTTATTTATTTTTATTAGATATTTTCTTTATTTACATTTCAAATGCTATCCTGAAAGTTCCCTATAACCCCCCCCCCCCCCGCCCTGCTCCCTTACCCACCTACTCCCATTTCTTGGCCCTGGTGTTCCCTTGTACTGGGGCATATAAAGTTTGCAAGACCAAGGGGCCTCTCTTCCCAATGATGGCCGACTAGGCCATCTTCTGCTACATATGCAGCTAGAGACACGAGCTCTGGGGGTACTGGTTAGTTCATATTGTTGTTCCACCTAAAGGGTTGCAGACCCCTTCAGCTCCTTGGGTACTTTCTCTAGCTCCTCCATTGGGGGCTCTGTGTTCCATTTTATAGATGACTGTGAGCATCCCCTTCTATATTTGCCAAGCATTGGCATAGCCTCTCTTGAGATAGCTATATCAGTGTCCTTTCAGCAAAATCACATATGCAATAGTGTCTGGGTGTGGTGGCTGATTATGGGATGGATCCCTGGTTCAGGTAGTCTCTGATTGGTCCAATCCTTTTGTCTTAGCTCCAAACTTTGTCTCTGTAACTCCTTCCATGGGTGTTTTTTTTTTCCCCATTCTAAGGAGCAATGAAGTATCCACACTTTGGTTTTCCTTCTTCTTGATTTTCTTGTGTTTTGCAAATTGTATCTTGGGTATTCTAGGTTTCTGGGCTAATATCCACTTATCAGTGAGTGCATATGAAGTGACTTGTTTTGTGATTGGGTTACCTCACTAAGGATGATATCCTACAGATCCATCCATTTGCCTGAGAATTTTATAAATTCATTGTTTTTAATAGCTGAGTAGTACTCCATTGTGTAAATGTACCACATTTTCTGTATCCATTCCTCTGTTGAGGGACATCTAGGTTCTTTCCAACTTCTGGCTATTATAAATAAGGCTGCTATGAACATAGTGGAGCATGTGTCCTTATTACCAGTTGGAACATCTTCTGGATATATGCCCAGGAGAGGTATTGCTGGATCTTCTGGTAGTACTATGTTCAATTTTCTGAGGAACCTCCAGACTGATTTCCAGAGTGGTTGTACCAGCTTGTAATCCCACCAGCAATGGAGGAGTGTTCCTCTTTCTCCACATCTTTGCCAGCATCTGCTGTCACCTGAGATTTTGATCTTAGCCATTCTGACTGGTGTGAGGTGGTATCTCAAGGTTGTTTTGATTTGCATTTCCCTGATGTCTATGCCTCATTTTTAATTGGGTTATTTTCACAATATCTAGTTTCTTTTGATTTCTTTATATATTTTGTATATTAGTCTTGTATTGGATGTATAGTTGGTAAAAAAAAAACTCTTCTCATTCTGTAGACTGCTGTTTCAGTTGAATGAAGGTGTCCTTTGCTTTACAGAAGCTTTCAGTTTCATGAGGTTCCATTTGTTAATTTTTTATCTTATTGCCTGTGCTAATGGTGTTCTGTTCAGAAAATCTTTTCCTGTGCAAATGTGTTCAAGGCTATTCCTTACTTTTCTAGCCAAGATGGAACTCATTTTTCAATACTTTTGATAACAAAGAGGCTTGCATAAACTGTTTCAAACAGCCAGGACAACCAACTGCAAATACACTTTTATTTTAAAAAGTAATTTCTTCTCATACCTCTTATGTAGGTTTTTAAAAGATAGATTTATTTATTTATTTTATGTGTATGAGTATACTCTAGCTGTCTTTGGACACACCAGAAGAGGGCATTGGATTCTATTATAGATGGTTATGGGCCACTAAGTGGTTGCTGGGAATTGAACTCAGGACCTCTGGAAGAACAGTTATTGCTTTTGACCTCTGAGCCATCTCTTCAGCTCCGCCCTCCAACCTCAACTGCTGTTTTTGTGTAAGTTTCTTAAGGTGTCAATGAAATGTTTGAGATGTCTGCTACTGACATAATAGTAATCCAGCTGGCTCTCAGGCTAATAACCTTTTACTCAAGACAGCCTGAGTAGCAAGAGAGTGTTCTGTAGTTGCTAATTAAGGAGCCCAAATGCCCTTATTCCTAACCTCCTTGCTCATTTATAAGAAATTGTACAACCAAAAAAATATTTACAAGAATGCATCATTCACAAATAGCATTTTAAACCAATTTTAAAAGTGTTCTAAAAATGCTTACTTTTGTCCAGTGTCTAGGTAAGAATTTCCTAGTTTGTCTCATAACTTTTTGCTGGTGGTTTCAGACATCATTCTTTTCCATGTAGTTCTTAATTTGATAAAGATTCTCCCTAGACAGTCTATAGGATGTCTGTCTGTCTGTCTTTCTATCTAGATTTATCATAATACTCATTTAATAGAAGCCGAGAAGTTTCTTTACTTGCTATGCAGAAGTTGGAGATGTCCAGAAAACCAGTTTTGTTTCAGTTAGGCCCATAGAAACCGTGCAGTCAGTGTGGTGGAGTTTGAGCCAGGTATATGGAGAGACCAATGTGCTAGTTCTAACAGGGAGAGCAGGCCGTTCCTTCTTGCCACCTTTGTTCTGTTTGATCTTTAGTGGGTTATATGATGCCCATCTACACTGGCATTGATTACGGTCATCTGCTTTACTCAATTTCTCAACTCAAATGCCAGTTCCATTGAGAAACACCCTACAACCCTCATAATGCAAACATTGTCCCCCACAGTGAAAGAATGTTTAGACAAATACTTAAGTACTTCATGGCCCAATCAAATCATCATAGAAATTTTGCCATTACACTAAATAAGGTTAAGTATATTATTTATAATATTAAATTGGCCTGTTAGCTTGTTTATATACATATGATTAATTTTGATTAATTATGAAGTTATCCTTTTAAATGCCAGGTATTTTGGAGAGAGGGATCATTAGATCTGAAATATTTAATTTATACATATAGTATACATTGATCAAGAACTAACTTCCTAATGTCATAGATGACAGTTATGAATGGCTACTATATGTATTGTGTATATATAATATATGAACACTACATGTATATATACCATATAAACATGAATATATACCATATGCACATGTGTATGTACTGTATGCACATGTCTTTATACTATATGAATACCAGTTTTTTTAAAAAAAGTTGTAAAGTGGGTAGGCATTACCAAGTTTTCAGAAAATTATTTTGGTAGTCTATTAAATTATTTGTGACAAAGGTGGTATATTAAAATCTGACCACTGATTATTCTCTTCCATTGTGCCTGTGACTTACAGCTGATCTCAGATAAATACTCTATTGACTTTTCAATTTTATTTGGCACAACTATGGCAGGAACCAATTATACTAATTTAGGTACACTTAACAAGAGTCCAGTTTTAAGATAATTACTTAAGTTATCTAAACTTATTTTGTTAAATTCATTTAATTTAAACAGCTAGATATTAGGGTCATATGTAGGCTTGTTACTCATATTTTTGAAACACTAATTTAAGTTTTTTCTAGAAAATCAGAAAATATAAGAATGAGAGCAAATTAAATGGTCTGTAGTTTCTAGCAGAAAAATCACAAGTTATAACCCTGTGTTGCTTTCCCTTTGAATTTCTACCTATTTGCAAATGTTGTAGGCTTTGCCATCTTTGAACATGAAAGATTCTCTGCTTCTCTTCCCCCTTTATTTTCCAGGAATTCATTCCATTTTTGTGGTAGAACAAAAAAGGTTGTGAAATATGAGGGCTGAAAGAGTAAAGTGGGTTTAAAAGAGTTCAGGACTAGGGACTTATTTTAGTTTTGTTTGCAAGCTGGAAGGTTACAAAAGCAACGGCCCCTCCTTTCCCTGGGCCTTTTAAACTAAACATCTCTATCTGGGTGATTTTATTCTCTGTAATTAACTTAGATGACTTTCTGTCTAATAGAAGGATGGGATTTAAGGTCAGTGCAACGAAAAACAAATTTCCAATTTTGCTGACTATGGAGTTAACACAGAAGTTGCTCAACTTATAATGTGGTCACATCATGATCAACTCACCACGAGACCAAGCAGCAGAAATCAAAACTTCACTTATTATCCCAAACTACTATACATTGTATCTTTGAATAGCCTATCCTAAATGTATTCAAAACATAAATTTAAGTCTACAGTTGGTCAAATTATATATCACAAATCCCATTTTAGAACTTAAAGTAAATCATAATTGATTTAATACTCTGCTAAAAATGAAAAACAGAATGGCTATGGTGCACTTTTATACCATTATAAGTTGGAAAGTATCTTCATTTGAACCACTATTATGACATAGACCATCTGCCTATAAAATTGAGGCAAATATTTTGGTAAGTAGAGAGTTAGCTTTTTGTTTCTTTGCCTATTATGTGAAAAGTCTTAGACTTGGGTGGGTGCTTAAAATTTATATATTCTTAGTAGATATAACATAAACCTCTGAAAAATGTTTATAAATGATTCCCTTGGATGTTGTTTTTATATTTTAAGGAGTATTCAGAGAACTTACAGGATAAGTGTTTTCAGACATTTGAGATTTGATAGTTAAGTCATTTCACATTATATAATGTTAACCCAGGCCCAGGTTTCTCAATAAACTTTTTCTTAATTGTGACCTCTAGGAACAATACTTAAAAGTAGTTTTGGGGTGTGATGTCTGGAGTTAGAGATAACTGTAGTTTTAGATAACTTGAAGAGCACAATTTTTTGTTTCCTGGGATGTTTTTCCTTCACTTGTTTTTAAGATTCAGAGGTAGTACTTTCTCATGTAGACTTAGAGCTTGTGTGTTTATATAGATCTTACATTCTGTGCCTGTAAATAGAAGCTAGTGATGTTTTCTTTGAGGATTAAGAATCTGGTGTTAGCTTAAACAACCACGAAACCCAGACACTATTGCATATGCCAACAAGATTTTGCTGACAGGAGCCTGATATAGCTGTCTCCTGTGAGGCTATGCCAGTGCCTGGACAATACAGAAGTAGATACTTACAGTCATCTATTCAATGGAACACAAGGTCCCCAGTGTAGGAGCTAGAGAAAGTACCCAAGGAGCTGAAGGGGTCTGCAGCCCTATAGGAGGAACAACAATATGAACTAACCAGTACCCCCAGAGCTTGTGTCCCTAGCTGCATATGTAGCAGAGGATGACCTAGTAAGAGGAGAGTCCCTTGGTCTTGGGGAAGATTCTATGCCCCAGTAAAGGGGAATGCCAGGGTCAGGAAGCAGGAGTTGGGTGGGTTGGGGAGCAGGGGAAAGGGGGAGGGTATAGGGGATTTTGGGGGAGGAAACTAGGAAATTACATTTGAAATGTAAATGAAGAAGATATCTAATAATGATGATGATAATAATAATAATAATAATAATTAATAATAATAATAATAAAAGAATCTGGGGTTAGAACCTGGGTCTAGTTTACTTTAAGATATTGTTCCAAAGTACAATGCTGTACGACTTGTTCTATGTGGAATCATGATTCTCTTCTCGGTCTTCATTCTGCTTTTTGTCTAGTGAACACACTTTTTTAGGGATACAACTCGTCATCTGGTTTGATCTTTGACTCTAAACATTCACTACCTTTTATTGATAAATAATATGCTTTGCTAACTATTTTTTTGGCCAACATGTTTTGAATACATCTTATGCTTAATTTTTGCTACATCTGGAGTTATAGTGAAGAATGAGAATTTTTATAAATTGAAGTTTAAAATGAAAAAAATTTGTAAACGCTATTATAATATACGTTTTAGTTAAAATGAAATTACATTACTTTTCTCCTTCTCTTTCCTCCCTTCATCCCTTCTCATATGTGTCACCACTATCAAATTGTTAGTTGTTTTTCTTTGATTACTACTGTTAGACACACATATATATTCATAAATATTTGAGCATAGCCTTCTGAGTCTGTTTTTGTTGTTTGTGCCTGTGGGTTCAAGGCTGGCCACTTTGTATTGGGTAACTAATAAAGGGGTTTGTCCCTGGAAGAGGCTAATTTTCATCTTACAGCAGTCAATAGTTATTTGCAGTTCTTTGGCTACAGATGAGACTCCACAAAAATTCCCCTCTTTCCTGTTAACATGCCCATAGATTATTGCTATTTTTTCTGGTCTTGTTTATGCAATCATTTCTAGGAGAGACTGTTTTGTAGCAGACTTCCTGGTATTCTGGCTCTTTTTCCTGTCCCCTCTTTTGTAATATTCCTTCAGCAATAGATGGTAGGAGCTGTTGTGATGTATCTATCGAAGCTGGGCTCCCCACGATCCATTGATCTTTGCATTGTGCCCATCTCTCTACTTGCTGTAAAGAAAAAACTTCTTAGATGAGAGGTGGGAGATATACTTATCCGTGTGTATAAAAATAGAATTTAGAATATAGTAAGGGATTGCATTGGCCTAGAAAGTAGTAGTAGATATTTTCTAAGGCTCATGACCTTACTAGCTCCAAGTTAGTTGGCTAGCTTTCTGTAGCAAGCATGATTTCCCTTCTGTTGAGTGGGCTTTTGTTCTAATTAAACAGCTGTTGGTTTCCACTAGCATTGGAGTGCCACTTATTACATACACATTATGGCCCCCTGTTTGGATTTATAGGTGTCGCAGTGGGAATGGGCAATTATTTCCTTTCTTTGGCTGCTTGCAGTTATATATCTGGTACCATGGAAAGAGTCTTTCAAGTTAGATAAAGCTTGAATCATCTGAGTCCTGTGTCTTAAGTGGGCTGTACTTCAGCAACAGGAGCTTATCTTCAATCTCTGAGAGCCAACCAAGAGCTACATCAATAGTCTATACTATTTTCGCAGGCATTTGGACTATCTTGATATAGTATTTGGAAAAAAGTTTCTCATGCCTGGAACTGACATTCTTTTGTAAGTCTATGGCCAGCCACAGTGGTATTTGTCTCTCATTTCCCATCCTGTTATCCATTCAAAGCTCCCTCTCTGGTTTTCCATTTCCCACATCATATTACCTGTGTTCTGCTATTTTCCTCTCAAATTCTACCCCTTTATCCTTTCCTAGTTTCTGTGGTTACTCTACGTTGTATAATTACATCAGAAGATTTGGAGCTAGGATCTTCAGATGAGAGAGAACATTCAGTGTTCATCTTTCTGGGTCTGGGTTACCCAACTTAATATCATATTTTCTAGGTCCATCAATTTACCTGCAGATTTTTTTTTTTTTTTTTTTTTTTTTTTTTTGCGGGGGAGCTTGGTTCATGTTACTCCACTTGTGACTTTTGGTTTTATGCATCGGCAGGCCCTTCCAATGGCATCCAAGATGGAAGTGTTAACAGGGAGAAGGAAGGGTGGTAAAGATGGAAACTAGAAAAACAAGGACTTGGTGTTGGTTTGCCTGAATTACTCCTTTAGTTTCTCCCTTGTAGCAGCTTGAACAGACTGGCTGAGTATGCCACCCCAGGCTCTTCTGCTATTGTTTCAGTTGCTATTTACCTGCAGATTTAATGATCTCATTTTTCTTTACAACCCAGTAGTATCCCATTGTGTATATGTACCACATTTTCACTATCAGCTCTTCTATGGAAAGACATTTAGGTTGGAGCTATTGTGAATAGGCATCCATGAACATTGTAAGTAATCATGGAGTAGGATGTCAGATCCTTTGGGTAATATGCCCAAGAGTAGAATGCTTGGGTTATTGGGTAGATATACTTTTATTTTTTTGAAGATTCTCCATGCCAAAATCAAGAGTGCCTGTACCAATTCATATTCCTCCCCACAGTGAATGAGGGTTACTCTTCCTCTAGAATCTCACTCGTACTTGTCAGTGGTTCTGGTGATATCTGTAGTTCTGACTGTGGTAAGATGTTTTAATTTACATTTCCCTGATTTCTAGAAGTGACGAACACGCGAGGTAATAGTAAAATGTTAGTTAGTCCATCACAATGCAGTGTGTTCAGTGAGTTCTAGACAGTTACACTATGCTAGGCCTAACTCAGTGGTAAGCTTGGGAGGACACAAGTCAGCCTTCCAGGCCATTCTACTTTACGATGATTTTCTTTTTGTTTTTGCTTAGCATCCTGTTCTTAGTAGATGCTAGGAATTATCAGTATGTTTCTTGATTTGCTTAGTGAAATAGATGCTATCTGTATTAGTTACCTATAACTGTGGGACAGTGTTCCAGAAGATGTAGCTACTGAAAGCAGCCCTTGTGGATCATTCTACATAAGGTTTGTTGGTTACAAAGTTGAGAGGAGTTAGCTGTGTTTTTAAGTTAAGGTTTCTCATGAGCTGGGATCAAGTCATCTGGGAGTGCAATCATCTCAAGACTTGCCTAGAGCTAGAGGATCTCTTTCCACGATGGCACACTCACAAGGCTTTGGCACAAAACCTAGATTTGTTCCCATGTGGATTTCCTAAACATCCTCACTTCATGTCAGTTGGCTTCCTTCAGGGCAAGTGATGTAAGAACAAGAGGACCATAAGGAATTGCAGTGATTTAATCTCTGAAGTTATATGCATTTCTGGTGCTATATTTTATTCATTAGAAGGGAGTCCTGAAGCCTAGCCTATAGTCAAGGGAGGATAATTAGAACTTCTTAGAATCTTTTAAAGTCGGAATAGAAAGAACTGACATTCTGAAAACTCTCCATAAAGTTCTAAAAACACAGAATGTGTTATGTCCTGTTTCCTGAGCTTCATTGACTGACAGCACAATTTAGAAAGGATATGGGAAGTGTGTGTGGGGGGCAGTAAGAATTGTGAGAATATATGAGCATTTACGAGTTCAGCTTTAAGATAAAGATATCTATAACGTGTAGGTGTTTTTTGTTGGTGTTTTTTAGTAACCAGAGAGACCAAAGAGTTTTATATTGGAGGATAATATTGTAGAAATGATGGGAAAAGAGGAAAAGAGAAAAAGCAAATGATATTTTAAAGATCATTGTGTGTAAGGTAGAAGGATGAGAAAAAGAAAGAAAAGAATAAGGACCAGTCAGTTTGCTGCCATGTTATAAATGAAGTAAAGTCATTACAAGTATGCAAAGGGACTATTTTCAAAGTCTTAGTGGTGTAACATTTGAATATGATTATTTTGATGCTCTTATAGTGGTTCAAGTATTAATGCTGAATAGAATGAGTTAAGATCAAAGACTAAGCAATTTATGATTATATAGCTGGAAAAAATAAATTTTAGTTTTTTTAAAAGATAAATTATTTGGAAACAAAATAGATTTTACAGGCAGAGTATATCCCTAAAGAGTCATTGCTGATCATGAAATGAAATGAAGCTATTAAAAAGTAGAATATGCACATCTAATACCAATGAAGACAAATGTGAAATGGTACCTATCTCCCTTACTAAAGTCACTTTTATAGAATAAACATGGAGAGATATTTTTTAATAGGTTTGTGTTATGTATACATACCAGAAACATAATCTCAGATGAAGGTGATATGCTAGACATGTAAACTACATGATAAGATGTGTATGTTGCTTTATCTGTGTAGGTCAGAGCAAGTCTATAGAAAAAGATAATATAGCTCAAGTATGGGTACTTTATCACTTAGAAATTAGAGCTGACGCACTCAAGCAGAATATGGAGAGACATTTATCGTGCCTAGATAATGTAAAGACTAAATAAGAAGAGGACTACTATAAGGAGATAGGTAGAAGAAAGAAGCAGGTAAGTAGAACCATGTGTCAAATTAGCTATGACTGTCCCCAAGGGACATTTAAAAATGACACTAGCTTGAGAAAGGTAGAAAGAATAGAGACACTAAAGAAAGTTAGTGGAGGCCCTGAATAGGAGTCTGTCTCTACTCTCCAGTTTTAACAGTGAAGAATACTGATGGATTTTCATAAACAAACTAAAACAAAATAGAACAACCCTCCACCCCAAACAAAAACAAAACAAATAAAACAAAAAATATGGGAGTTGATATTTACAGAGGAAGCTTTATTTATTTGTTTATTGGTTCACACCAAGTTGCTGATTTTTAGTCTGCTTTCCAACATAAAAAGGATCTGCACTCCATATTTAAATTGGATTATTTAGTTTATTGATCTCTAATTTATTGGGTTCATTACACATTTTGAATATTAGCCCTCTGTCCAATGTAGAGCTAGTGAAAATCCTTTCCTATTTTGTGGGCTACTGTTTTGTCCTAGTTACCTTATCCTTTGCCTTACAGAAGCATTTCAGTTTCACAAGGTCCCATTTATTGCTTGTTGTTCTTAGTGCCTGCACAGTTGGTGTTCTGTTCAGGAAGTTGTCTCCTGTGCCACTGCATTCATGACTATTCCACACTTTCCCATCTATCAGGTTCAGTGTATCAGTGTTCAGTGTATTTTATATTGAGGTCTTTGATCTACTTGGACTTGAGTTTTGTGTAGGATGATAGATATGGATGTTTGCATTCTTCGACATGTAGACATCCAGTTAGAACAGTATCATTTGATGAAGATTCTTTCTTTTCTCCATTGTATATTTCTGGCTTCTCTATCAAAAACCAGGTGTCCATAGATGTATAGATTACATCTAGGTCATTATTTTAACTCCTTTGTTCAACTTGTCTATTTTATGCCAATTCCATGCAATTTTTACAAGATTTATTTATTATTATATATAAGTACACTGTGGCTGTCTTCAGATACACCAATAGAGGGTGTCAGATCTCAGTATGGATGGTTGTGAGCCACTATGTGGTTGCTGGGATTTGAACTCAGGTCCTTCTGAAGAGCAGTCAGTGCTCTTAACCGCTAAGCCATCTCTCCAGCTCCACAATTTTTACTACTATAACTTTGTAGTTATACTACAGCTTGAAATTATGGATGGTGATAACTCTGGAAGTTTTTTTATGGTATAGTATTGTTATAGTTATCCTGGCTTTTTGTTTTTCTATATGAAGTTGTGTTTACAGATCTTCTTTAAAGGTCTGTACAGCATTGTATTGGAATTTTGATGGCGAGTGGATTGAATTTGTAGATGGAAGAATGGCCATTTTTGCTGTGTTATTCTTACTGATCCATTAGCATGGGAGATCTAAACAGAATTCTCAGCAGGGCAATCTCAATTGGCCAAGAAATATTTAAAGAAATGTTCATAATCTCTAGCCACCTGTAAAATTCAATTCAAAACTAATGAGATCCCATCTTACACCTGTTAGTGGCTAAGATCAAAAACCCAAGTGACAGCCTTTGCTGGCTAGGATGTGGAGCAAAGGTAACACAACACTGATGGTGGGATTGCAACCTGGGGTTATAGAGTGTACAGACACTTGGTAACGATACAGCTGTTTCTCAGAAAACTGGGAATCACTGGACCTGAAGACCCAAAGGACGCTCCATTATGTCATAAGAACACTTGCTCAACTATGTTCATAGCAGCTTTTAAAAAATAATAGCCAGAAACTGGAAACAACCATATAGACAAAGAAAATGTGGTACATTTATACAATGGAGTGTTACTCAGTCATTAAAAAAAATGATATCATAAAATTTGTAGGAAAATGGATGGAACTAGAAAAAAATCATCCTGAATGAGGAAACCTAGACTTAGGAAGACAAACATGGTATGCACTTACATATAAGTGGATATTTACTATAAAGTAAAAGACAATCATGCTACATTCCACAGACCCAGAGAGGCTATGTAACAGGGAGAGTTTAAGGGAGGATGCAAGGGTCTCCTTGGAAAAGGAAAATGGATTTCTCTGGTGGACTATGGTTATGTGAGGGATTAGGTTGGAGGAGGGAGGGAGGAAATGCTGGGAGAGACAACTAGAATTGGGGAGCATTTTGGGGTGAAGTGTAAACCTAATGTAATGGAAACTCTATGGAATATATGAAAGTAACCCCAGCAAAGACTCATAGTAATGGGAGACACGGAGCCTGAACTGGCCCAGGCAAGACCTCAAGTGGAGGGACTGGGACACTAACCTAGCTACAAAACCTTTGACCTACATTTTGTCCTGCCTGCAGAGTATTCTGGTATCAGGGCCTAGGAAAATCATCATCAAAGAGACCAGAGAGACTTCATCCAGCAACTGATGGGAGCAGATGCCAAACCACAACCAAATATTAGGTGGAGTTCCAGAAGTCCTTTGGAGTAGGGGAGGAAGGATCCCAGGAACAGGAGGTGTCTGGGATACCATGAAAACATGCTCATAGTCAACTGACTGGGACTCATGGGGGCTTAAAGAGATCAGGGAGCCTGTATGGGAGTGACCTAGGTCCATGTTGTGGCTAAGTAGCTTGGTGTTTTTGTGGGAATCCTAACAGAGGGAACAGGGTCTTCCCCTGATTCTTTTGCATACTCATTGGACCCCTTTCCTTCTATTGGATTGCCTTGTCCAGCCTTGCTGTGATGGTATGTGATGGTTGTATTGTGTTTGGTGGGGGGAGGTTGAGATGAATAGTTCTGGGACAGAGGGGGTTTGGAGGGGAGAGACAGGGAGGAGGGCAGGGAGGGGGAACTGCAGTATGGCTGTGATATATGAGAGTTCTGGGACAGAGGGGGTTTGGAGGGGAGAGACAGGGAGGAGGGCAGGGAGGGGGAATAAAAAAATCTGCAAAGCAAAAAGGGAAGAACTTCAGTATTTTTTATCATAAAAATAATAAATGTAGGAAAATGTAAAATTGTGTAAGGAACTGTGTGGTCAAGGACACAGTTCGGAGGGAGGGTGCTGCCTACGATAGGTAAGGTCCAGAGCTCAGACCCCAGCTAACATAAAGCCACACCCAAAGCACCAGACAATAAAACTTCACTGTCAGAATTAACATTTTAACAGTTATGCTTTAATATTTATGCAATACTTTAAAAATAGATCTTTTGAAAAGAATTTCACATATTGCTCATCTTATTGAATATTATAGCATTTTTTTTGTCATTGAAGATTCTTTGTGAGCACCATTAAAATATTAGCTGGGATTTTGAATGCATCTGAAAGAATATTCATTTTGATATAAATAACTACTAAATTTTATTATAATACAAATGTAAAATAGCTAACACATGCATAAATTTTAATAGTTAAAATGTTTAACTACCTTCTATGCTTACTTATTCTTTCACAGAAATTGTTCTACGTGCTTTGCATAGATTATATTACCTAATAATTATACTTACAAGTAGCCTCGTATTGCTGTTATATTAATCCATTGATAAACAGCACAAGTTCTACTAGGTACTAAGTTTGGAACTGAAATTCAAACAAGGCAAATGACTCCCAATTCTTTCTTCTTTAACTCATACATTTTACATGATATACTAGTAAGCCATGCACTGGGAGATAAGTGGTAAAAAAGCCAGCCAGAGTCTGCTCCCTCTAAGCTATAGTGTGATAATAAAACAGATATTAACCAAAGAGCTTTTACCATGAACATATAATTACAAAGTGAAATCGGTTTATTCACATGAACTTGTCAGGGACTGACTAAACAAGTTGGGTAAGGCTCTGAAGGAATGGTGACACAAACTGAGATCTAAAGATTGGTGGAAGGGAAAAGATGTGCCATAGACAGAAGAAGCAGTCTGGAGCAAGGCCTTCGGACGGGAGAACCAGGTATATTCTGCACAATGCAGTATACTGTTAAGACTGATAGGGCTGGGGGCTGGGGAATTGGTTCAGAGGTTAAGACCACTGATTGCTCTTCCAGAGGTCCTGAGTTCAATTCCCAGCAACCACATGGTGGCTTTATAACCATCTGTGATGGGATCTGATGCCCTTCTGGTGTGTCTGAAGGCAGCTACAGTGGACTCATATAAATATGATAAATAAATCTTAAAAAAAAAGACTGCTGGGATGAAGTTGAGGCCAAGTCTTTGGGATATGCTGAGTATTTTTATCTTTACTTAAAAGACAACAGGAATCTCAAAGGGAGGAGATGTAATAGCTTTGTACTTTGTAAGATATCTTTCTGCCATATGGCACATATACTAGATAGAGTCAGAAGGCATATAGAATAGAATTTTTTTGAAGACTTTAACGAAACCAGAAATCAGTGATAGCTTGTTCTAATGTGGAGCACTGTGGGTAGAAAGACCCAGCCAGATTCAATAACTGTTTAATAGGTAAAGTTGGAAATGGCGATTCTTTTCTATTGCTGTGACAAAACACCATGACCAAGACAACTTGTAGAAGCAAGAGTTTATTTAGTTCTTACGGTCTGACAGGGATAGGAGTCCATCACCATCCTGGAAGAGGAACATGGCAGAAGGCCGGCAGACATACAGATATAGTAGTGGAGCAGCAGCTGAGAGCCTGTATCTTAGTCCATAAACAGGAAGCAGAGAGAGCTTCCTTGAGTGTATTTTGAAACCTTAAAGCCTACATCCAGTGACATGCTCTCTTCAGCAAGGCCACACCACTTTATACTCCCCAAACAGCTACCAAGCTGTCATTAAATATTCAAATGCTCGAGACTTATTGGGGGCATGTCATTCAAGCTACCACAATGATGTAACTCACTGGGTGAGATTGCTGCGAGTGAGACAGGAAGCGTCATAAGAAGACCAACACAGAAATGGTCATGTTTTCTCCCTTAGACTGGTGTGGTGATGAATACTTCCTGAAGGATTGAGTGCACAGTTGGCTGTGGATGAAATTGTACTGGGTAAAGATCAAGTGTAAGGGGAATGTGGCTCTGGGGAGAGCTAGGTCATAGTTGGGAAAGAATTAAAGTCGGGAAAAGTTGTTGAAGTCAGTGTTGCTTAGAGCGTATGTTGGCTGTGGTGAGCATTCTAGAGGCACAGCGGGTACCTGGAATGTGTGGGTGAGGAATTTATAGAAAATTTGAACTCTAGGGTACAGAGTTCTGCAAAGGATACCTGTTCAGTTTGCTGGAGACAGGGAAGGTTGAGAGCTGTGTGGACCCATGATTAGGTTTTCAAGACAGGTGAAGTGCAAGTCAGAGATCCAGAATATTTAGACAAGCATGCTGTTGTAAGTATATAAACACTCTCTTCAAATCCGAGGGGTACGGTTTACTCATAAACATGTATTCTCCTTCCCAGTGTTTATTTTGGATGGCCTGGAAGAGCTGTTCCATCACAGTGAGAGTAACTTTCAGGATTTTTTTTTTTTTTGACACTTAATTTTTTTCAAAAAGGTTTCCCTAATCCTAATTCTTTTTTCTTCAGTATGGAAGAGGAAGCTCTAATTTTGTTCTTTGCATTTTGACAAGGAAGAGAAGGCATCGGTTCATTTCTTTCGGTGTTTTACTCTTTCAGCTGCCCTGTGTTGCGAGTCATTTTCCTTGGTTAAGATCCATAGGAGAAGACTTCCTTGTTGCTTCTCCAGATTGTTTTTCAGATCTTGTTTGTTTTCCCCATTTGGGAACTGTGATGGTTTGTATATGCTTGGTCCAGGGAGGGGCACTATTAGAAGTTGTGGCCCTATTGGAGTAGGCGTGGCCCTGTTGGAGTAGATGTGTCACTGTGGGCATGGATTTTAAGACCCTCATCCTAGCTGCCTGGAAGCCAGTATTCTTCTAGCAGCCTTCAGATGAAGATGTAGAACTCTCAGCTCCTCCTGCTCCATGCCTGTCTAGATGCCACCATGCTCCCACCTTGATGATAGTGAACTGAACCTCTGAACCTGCAAGGCAGCACCAATTAAATGTTGTCATAAGAGTTGCTTTGGTCATGGTGTCTGTTCACAGCAGTAAATTCTAAGATAGGGACAAAAAAAGACTCCCTCTTGCCAAACACTAAGGTATTATTCCATATATTCTCATCTTAAGGGAGTTGATAACTTTGGGGCCCAAGAGTCACAAAAGGAGGGAAATGCTTAGGAAAAAACAAACAAACAAACAAACAAACAAACAATCTTACCCCAATGGAGGGAGAAAGAATAGAGCAAGAGGATAAGCAAACACTAGGAGCTTAGGGCTGAGATATAGTAAAGGGTGCACATAGTAACAGCCACAAAGCCTTAATGAAGAATTTCATTTCTGGTGCTCTAAGTGGCTGCCAGATAGTTTGGGGCCAGGAGTGACAGGAACTGAATGTCTTTGTAAAGAAGTCACCCTGCTGTGATTGGCACTGATAGGACAGAGAGAAAGCAGAGCTATTTGTTCTCAGCTCAAAGGGCAGAAGTGGACTGTAAAGCAAGGCTGTGCTGGAGACAGGGAGGTGATGCCAGCAAGCCTTTCAATCCATTCTTGCTACACTGATGTTTAGAGAGGTCACTGGAGACACTGTGGAGTGCGGTGCCTGAGATGTCACCTGGACTCAGCG
The DNA here is from genome assembly GCA_902729485.2 of Mus minutoides. Classification (NCBI taxonomy): domain Eukaryota; kingdom Metazoa; phylum Chordata; class Mammalia; order Rodentia; family Muridae; genus Mus; species Mus minutoides. The sequence goes on from LR750016.1 coordinate 990,094, forward strand.
ATAGAACTGATAAGTAATCTACATTAAATTACAATGTGCTGCTCAAGGCTAATTATATTGAAGACTTTGTAGGAACTAGGCTTAGGTACTTTGAGCATAACCTCTCTGGTCTGAAAAAAGAGTCTCCAGCTGCTCTCTCTGTATGTGTTTCTAGGCAGTATGTGTCCAGGTCTCCTTTTTGTCAGGCTTGCCTCTTAGTCTCATCTTATTTATTTTCTTTAAGGATCATCTATTGGGACATATATTTGGCAGATATGAAGAATTAAGACTTTAGATCACTCTCTGCCTCTTTTCCCTTCAGTATTTTATATATATATATATATATATATATATATATATATATATATATATATATATATAAAATTTGGATTCTTATCTACAAATTATGTCATCAGACAAATCACTCCACAATTTTGATTATATATATATCAGGCTTATCATTCTGTGTTTAATTTCCCAGTGGCTGCCAAATCTTATTCATATTTATAAATAGAAGTGTTTTTTAAATCTAATTTTTTGGATGTCATAGCTCTTGTACTTAAGTTTTATCCTCCTCCCAACTGAGTCTATTTAGAAATCCCAGTTCTTATTATAAGTTAGCCCCATGAGCTTTGAGGAGCTCTCCAGAGTGCACAATAATGTAATGTAGATTTCTTATCTTTGAGCCCATGTGGAACCTCAGCCTCTCCTGTTTACATTAAACCCTGTTTCATTATACTCCCCCTGCTGAGCTTCCTGTGGCTTTAGGCTATTCTGAAATGAACTGTAGCATGGTGTTGTTGCAGCATGTGGCTTTGTGTGAGTCCTGGGATGAGTTTATCAAGTCTGGCAAAGGATTGTGCAAATTATGAAAGCCTGGGTAGAGGTGGTTTTTTTTTCCTTCTTTTTCTGTTTTAAATTTTTTATTGGATATTTTATTTATTTACATTTCAAATGTTATCCCTTTTCCTGATTTGCCCCCCCCCCCCCCAGAAACCACCTATTCCATCCCCCCTTCTCCTGCTTCTATGAGGGTGTGGCCCCACACACTCACTCCTGCCTCTCCGCCCTCGAATTCCCCTACAATGGGGCATTGAGCTTTCAGGGGACCAAGGGACTCTCCTCCCATTGTTGCCAGAAAAGGCCATCCTCTGCTACATATATGGCTGGAACCATGGGTCCCGCCGTGTGTACTCCTTGGTTGATGGTTTACACCCTGGGAGCTCTGGTTAGTTGATGTTGTTGTTCTTCTATTACCTGAGGACCTAGCTATACCACTCCTGGGCATATATGCCCAAAAGATGCTTCAGCATAGAACAAGGACACATGCTCCACTATGCTCATAGCAGCCTTACTTATAATAGCCAGAAGCTGGAAAGAACCAAGATGTCCTTCAACAGAGGAATGGATACAGAAAATGTGGAAAATTTACACAATGGAATACTACTCAGCTATTAAAAACAATGAATTCATGAAGTTCTAAGGCAAATGGATGGAACTAGAAGATATCATCTTAAGTGAGGTAACCCAGTCGCAAAAGAACACACATGATATGCACTCACTGATAAGTGAATATTAGGCCAGAAGTTCTGGATACCCAAGATACAATTCACAGACCACTTGAAGCTCAAAAATAAGGAAGACCAAAGTGTGGGTGCTTCAGTCCTTCTTAGAAGGGGGAACAAAATACTCACAGGAGCAAATACAGAGACAAAGTGTGGAACAGAGATGAAGGAAAGGCCATCCAGACACTGCCCCACCTGGGGATCCATCCCATATACAGACACCAAACCCAGACACTATTGTGGATGCCAAGAAGTGCCTGATGACAGGAACCTGATATAGCTGTCTCCCGAGAGGCTTTACAAGAGCCTGACATATATCAAGGTGGATGCTCACAGCCATCCATTGGACTGATCACGCGGTCCCCAATGGAGGCGTTAGAGGAAACACTGAAGGAGCTAGAGCTGCATTTCTTTGCTGTTCATTGATTTATCACTTATTGCATGATTACTTAGTAATCAGTAATTACTGTGTATTTATGGAATTTAGAGCTTACAATATGTAGTTATTTAAGGCATAGTTTTGTAACATAATTTTTTTATTCTTTGTGGATTTCACACTGTGCACCCAATCCCACTCATTTCCTAGTACTTCCATATCTACCCTCCAGCCCAGTAACCTCCTCACAAAAGAAAAAACAAATCATCTCATTATGGAAACTGCTGTGTGCTGTGTGTCATGGTGTGTCTCACAGTACACCCTTTTGCCCAAACATCTTCACTTGCAAATGTGTATTGCATGGAGTCATTGGTCTGGTTCAAGGCCTCTGGCTTGTGCTACATCATCAAGACTGGATCCTCACTGAGACTCCACTCAGATATGCTGCTCTTACCCTGAGTCATGGGAGACCCTGCAGCTTTGGATCTGTAGGACTGGCTATTTCATGTGCTCCAGCAGATCCTTGATGGGGCATCTAGATATTGGGATGGGTCAGCTCAAAAGCCCTGGATCTGGGCCTGGGTGGTAGCTGAGTGGTTCAGTAGGCCAGCTCTCCCATACCCTCGTCACCAATGATGCCACTGTGCAGTGAGTGGCTGGTGAGAAGCAAGGCCAGCTCAGCAAGGTCCTCGGACATCAACATAGCTTCAGGGGGCAGCCCAGACCAAGGACATCTGCATGACCTTTGATGGTGACATGGACCATGGGGATCAAGACAGATCCCTGCTGCTGTAGACCTCAGACCCCGACATGTATACATGGCACTCAGCATGGCCTCAGGTGGCAGTGCAAGCCTCTCATATCAGGCTGTCCCTCATCACTGTCCCCAATTCCGCCTCTCTTCATAGTGCACAAACCTCTCTGCTTCTCTTTATCTCTCATCTCTCTACAATATACTGTCATCTACCCACCTACACAGTGAGGCAATGGGCGGCCTCTTCCACCTGCCTGTATTGCCAAGACATAGTTCTTAAAGGTAACAAAGCCTGAAATAGTTTTCAGTGGTGGTTGTCCCTGCTCTTTTATAGGACTGACTTATACATAGGGCAAGAACACATGGTGAAGGTAGGGGAACACAGATGGCTGATGTTCCAGTCTCAGACAGATGGTGCATATTTGAGTCAGAACATAAAACTTGAGTAATAATGATGGTTCAGGCTGAGCTGGTGTGAACTCTCTTTAAAAAAACCCTCCTTATGAGGAGTGCTTACCAGGTCACATGCTGGAGAACTAAGCCGAAGAGAGCCAATTATGACATGTTAGTAGGACTTTTGAATATACTCTGAAGAAGTTATATTATAGCCATATTTTAATATAAGAAACCTGCTAGGAACAAAAGCTTGTACTAGCTCCAGATTATTGTTTCAACAATCTACACAAGAAGAAATATTCATCAAGGCTCAGGTGGAGAGTAGCTGTGTCAGCTAGCAGGAGGTTGTTTTGCAAGGACAGCAAGTATCAAGAACTATCTATTGATCCATTGCTGCTAGGACACAGTGACATAGTTGATGTGGGTGAAGATGAAAGGGAAAGCAAAATGTAGGAGAAGAATGAGCTCAACCTCATGTGCTTGTGGGACTTTTACATGCATGTTCCAGAGAAGCCAGATTAAGAGAGTTCTGCTGAAGGGAGTTGACACATACATCTTCAAGTCTCTTGAATCCCTCTGTGGTGGTTTGAATAAGAGTGACCCCCTAGGCTCATAGATTTGGGTGGTTGGTCACTAGGGAATAGCAGAATTTGAATAGATTCAGAGGTGTGGCCTTGATGGAGGAAGTATGTCATTGGAGGTGGGCTTTTAGGTTTGCATAAGCCCAAGCCAGGTTTCTCTTCTTGCCGCCTGCAGATTCAGTGACCAAGATATCCTGGTTCTGTGTATTTTCTCTGTTCACTTTCCTGAACCAGTGCTAGCCTTTTTAATTATATATTTACTTAGAATACTCAATATTGTCATTCCCTTACTTTCTGATATTTCCTTACCATAAAATCTTAATGTGGACTAGGGATGGCGGTGCTAAAAATAATGGCAGTACTCTGCACACATGGGTCACCACTACTGTGTGAACTTAGAGTATCTCTCTGAAATCCTGTGTAATATTCCTACATAGGCTCTGGTGTGAAACCTTTCTTAAGCCTCCCTCATCATCTTAGTCCCCCAGGTTACACATTGGAGAAGTAGGCTGAAAAGAGCTAAGTATGACATTCTAGGACTTTTGAATATACTCTGAATATATTGTATTATAGCCAAATTGTAATTTAGAAAACCTGCTTAGGAAAAAACCTTATACTAGAGCTCTCTCTAAACCTGCAGGTTCCAGCCTTTATCACTTTCTTCCTGTCTTCTTCTTTTTTTAAATTGGTATCTTGCCTCAAAACTCAATTGGCAGGTGATCTTATTCTCTGTTTTGACGAGAAAATGGAAAAGAACATGTCCTTTGTCTATGTCCTTCAAATATTTATGGAAGTTGTTACCCTTCCTTTCATCTGACCACAAAGAAGAAAGTAACAAAAGGCAGGAATACTCAACAACCATTCTGCATTCCTCTGATCATTTCTCTTCAACTCTTTCCCATCAATATGACTCTTTTGATATAGTCCTTTATGTTCTCCATAGATAAATTTCTTTGTTGGGAGGGGGTGTGCATGTGGAGGATGTTTGTGTTCCTGTCACTGTGTGCTGTGTGTGTGAATATGCAAGTGTATGACAGCATTGGGTGCCTTCCTTAATATTTCTGACCTAATTTTTTGAGACAGGGTCTGTCACTGAACCCAGAGCTCTACCAGTCTAGCTTGGCTGGGCAGTGTGCTCAAGAGAGCTGCCTGTCTCCATTTCTTAGCATTGGGTTTAGAGATGCATACCACCAGCACGGTACCAGCCAAAGTTAGGTTCCTATGTGTGCATAGTGGGCACATTACTGATAGAGCTGTTGCCTGTGACCAACACAAATCTTCTACTTATTTATTTATTGTTTGAAATCATGTCTATGCATGTGTATTTCTGTGTGGAAATATACACGTGAGTCCAGGTGTCCTTATAGTGCAGAAGAACATGTCAGATCCCTTGGAGCTCAAGATAAATGCAATTGTGAGCTGCCTGACCTGGATGCTTTGAACTAAACTTAACGTTTTCTGCCAAATAAATGCTCTTAACGTAAAATCTTGTTATAAAATCCTGACTACAAAAGTGTCATATATAATATTCATTACACATATAAAATAAATCAGTATGGCTAAGTCAGTTTAATCATGATCATTATCAGGGCTAAAACCTTTTGCAGTAAAATCTTACTAAGGTAAAATATTGAACAGTGCTATATTTTGGACACCATCTCAACCCATCATTTCCAATGAAAATGATATGACTATTGTTGATTGCCATACTAGAACTTCTCCCTTTTTGATTTATTACTTTTTACCTTAGAATTGGATTGATATTCTCACGACACTCTAAAGAAAGAAACATTCAATGAAGAAAAGAAAAGCAGAGCTTAGTTGCAAGCTCTGGCTAAATGACACTTAAAGCCTGGCCAGTTCGGAGTATTTACTGACTAGAAACCAGTCACGGCATTCATTTAGATTGTAGTTGGCCCAAAGGTAATGGGAGCACCAATGACGGTGCCATAATCCACTTTCATTCAGGATTTTACATTTTCAATTTTTTGACAGTTGGATGTAAAAAATTCCACTAATACAGAACTTTATGTAAAAGAACAAGTATAATGCAGATTTAATAATATTAAATTTGGTGTACCTTTTATCAAAATATTGTGTATAAAATTGTAAAGATTTCAACTTTCAAAATGGCAGAATAGCTATCTCTGGAAAAGAAATGAATACTACACAGGTCTTAAAGAATCTCTTATTATATAAATGACTTTACAATAATGTTCTTAAGCTTTTATATGCTGAGAAAATTCTGTGATTTCTGTAAGCCATTTTACAGAATTACCACTTTCCATTTATTTAATTTGCTCTTCTGGAAATATATATATAAAAATATATATATTTAGTGTATATATATATATATATATATATATATATATATATATATATATATATATATATATACACTAAATATATATACTAAATTAAATATATATACTAAATTAAATAAATAAATGCTCGTAACTATCTTTCCAGGCCTCAAACTTCATTTAAAAAGTAAAAATAGAGCCGGGCGTGGTGGCGCACGCCTTTAATCCCAGCACTCGGGAGGCAGAGGTAGGCGGATTTCTGAGTTCGAGGCCAGCCTGGTCTACAAAGTGAGTTCCAGGACAGCCAGGGCTATACAGAGAAACCCTGTCTCGAAAAAAAAAAAAAAGTAAAAATAATTTGCATTTCACTAATACCTTCCCCTACTAGCCAATCCATTCTCTAGACCAGATAGGTCAGCGACATTTTCTGTTCTGATGTCTTTAAATTGAATTGATAAGCTTGAGCACTATAGATATTTTTGGCTTGGTAATTCTTTGTCCAGAGTTGTATGGTATTATTGTAGAATGTTTAACAGCATCTTTGACCTTTCTGACTACTTGTCTGCTGCATATTCTCTGTTGGGGTAAAAGACGTGGGCAAACCCAGCATGGGTTGGGAAGGAGTAGCAGTGTTGACTGAACTTGTAACACTGGTGGTTTGAATAGGCATACACTGAGACACTGAGAAGCTGTTGTCAATTTTGTTTACACAGCAAAATATAGTTGATTTTCTTAATGGAGTAACCATGGCAGCCAAATAATTTGATCTCTGAAGAAGCTGGGCCAATAATGCATAAATTAAAAGGCTCTTAAGGAGTTTATTCTGAAGAATACTTAATGTACATTGAGAGATTCTGTGACTCTAGGTTAATACCTACTTCCCATGTGCTATTAAATTTTCTTTCTACCACCTATCCAAGTATGGTGGTGCACACCTTTAATCTCAGCACTTGGGGGGCAGAGGCAGAACGATCTCTGAGTGGTTGGTCTGTTATATATAATGGGATAACAAATTGGAAAGCCTGTTATCACATTTGATGGAAGTGTAGTGACAATATTGATGTGAATAAATAGCCCCTGAACTGTTTATTTTTGTAGATGCATGTATTTTTATTTTATTATTATTTTTACTTATTCTCTTTACATCCTACTCACTACCTCTTCCCTGGACACCTCCTGCAACCTTTTCCCCTATTCCCCCACCCCTTCTTCTCTGAGCAGTTGGGGGTTCCCTGGGTATCTCCTCACCCTGGCACTTCAAGTCTCTGCAAGGCCAGGCACATCCTCTCTCACTGAGGCAGACAGGGTAGCCCAGCTAGAAGAACATATTCACATATAAACAACAGCTTTTGGGATAGCCCCTATTCCACTTTTTTAGGGTCCATATGAAGACCAAGCTGCACATCTGCTACGTATGTGTAGGAGACCTAGTTCCAGCCCATGTATGTTCTTTGGTTGGTGATTCAGACTCTGAGAGACCCAAAGGTCCAGATTAGCTGACACTGTTGGTCTTCCTGTGAAGTTCCTTCCCTCCTATTCTTCCACAAGAGTTCCCAAGCTCCATCCACTGTTTTGCATCTGTCTGAGTCAGCTGCCAAGTAGAGCTCTCAGAAGACTCCTGTCATGCATGCCCTTTTGAGACTGGGTTACCTCACTCAGGATGATATTCTCAAAATCCATTTGTTTGCCTGCAAAATTCATGATGTCTTTGTTTTTAATAACTGAATAGTATTTCATTGTGTAGATGTACCATATTTTCTTTATCTTTTTTTAGTTGAGGGACATCTAGGTTGTTTCTAGTTTCTGGCTATTACAAATAAAGCTGCTAAGAACATAGTTAAACAAGTATCTTTGTGGGATGGTTCACCTTATCTTTTGAGAGAGAATCTCTCACTGAACCTGGGAGCTTAACAACACAATCTAGACTGACTTGTCTGTGAGCTCAAGGAATTTTCCCATCTCTGTTTTCCCTGTTCTAAGATTACAGCTGTATAATTTTGTGCATGCTTTTCTTGTGTAGGCATTGAGAATCAAAACTCAGGTTCTCATTCTGTACTTTACCTACAGAGCCTCATCTTCAACTCTTCTTTTTAAAATGACTATGAGTTTAGGTACAAGTATGAGTTGCTATTTACTAGGACAGAAAGAAATTGAAAAAAAAAAAAACAATGATTGTGTAGAAAATTAGGAAAAATACATTCTTTCTTTGACTTTCTCACATTTAGCACCAACTTATGACTGACATTGGCCCCAACTCTCAGAGTAGCTCCTTTGCAATGGATAACACTTGAACCTGAGTAGAGAAGGTTAGAATGTCTTTGGTGTGGCCAGGATTCAGTTTGATAGAAAGAGGCCTTGTGTAGTTCATCTAAAAATCATATATATATATATATATATATATATATATATATATATACACACACACACACACACACACACACATATACATATACACACACACATATATGTATGTATATATATATATATATATATGTATATACATATAATAAACTTTACTGTAACATTCAAAACTTAACATGATTACTCAGAAAAATATATTAAATCAATTATTTTTAATTTGACTAATCTTTTCTATCTTTCAAACCCTTGGCTTGTAATGACATAAACCTTTTGTTCTTCCATGAATTTCGTGAAATGCTGTGGTGTGACGGAGCCAGCTTCTTCTGGCTCATGCGAGTTGTTTTCTCTTTTCAACTCCACAGCCAGTGAATTGAGTTGGCTGTGGCAGTGGTGTTTATGCTTTAGAATCAAGACATACTATTAACCCTGGCTCCCCTTCCCTCCCTCTTCTCTTCCAGTCATTTTCACTCATCTGAGCACCCCTTCTCTTTGTTCCCCTCTTCTCCCACCCCCCCTTTACTTTTCTATCTACTAGTGTACCTCTGAAGATCTGCTTTCTTTCCTGTTTTATTTTTCCTAAGACTTTAGTCTCCGAGAAGTAGCTCTTTACATTATAGGTTTTAGCAAAGGCAAACTGGACAGACTATGAACACAAAGGTATTTCTTATTGTCTATTTCAGTGGCATATTCCAGTAAGGTTTTGATTTTCTTTATAGATTAAGTATCTCTGAAAACACTCTGCTTCCCTACAGCTTTATGCTGTTTCCTTTCGCAGTGACAAGGCTCTGTCACAAGGACTTGCACATGCTTGGCAGTCACTGGACTACTGAGCCATAGCCACCTTCTTCTGTTGTTGTTTTCTTCTTCATAACAGTTTACAATGAGATTTTTTAGCTTTCTCTTGTCTTTATTAAACAAAAATTGATTTGAGGCATTAGTTAATATTTTTAGTATGCTTTAGAATTGTTTTCATCATGTTTGGTTTTCTAATACAAATGTTTCCAGAATTTGATTTAGTAAGCATTATTTTGTTATTGACTCTTTCTGTGACTGTAAACATGTTTCCTTGGCTAATCAATATGGGAGGATGTGATCAGTGGCTTTAAATCTCTTAATGTTTCTAACAAATAGAATGTCTCCTAGTCATAAAAATCTATACATATATATATATATATATATGTATATATATATATATATATATATGTAGTGTAGAATGTACAGCTTAAATTATAATGAACCTTAAGAAGTAATGTCCACTATCTTGTTTGCAAAAGATCTTTTCTTTTACCAGTTTCAGAATCTAAGGCTGAGGGAGTTCTACTGTGAGGGAAACCCGCTCTTCCAGAAGAAGCCATTTTTTGCTGTACAACCTAAAGACCTCTGGACTCTACGGGTGAAAGCTTAGCTCATAAGCATGCACCTTCATACTGAACTCTTGGCTTAAAATGTAACATTATGGATAATTCTGTAAATGTGTAACACTGGTTCATTAAGAAGGCGGATTTTCCATGTAATGACTTTTTATTTGCTCACAGAATTCAGAGTAACCTATGAGGTTTCCAGACTGACTCAACAACGTATAGAAATGGAAACATTTTGCTGGATGAAAAGAAAATATGAATTTATTTTCACTTTAGCATTCTAAGTTTTTGAGTTTTTTTTTTTTTTTTTTTTTTTTGCTAGTGGGGTCTTTATTACCTTGGCTACATTTCACTTGTTGCCTTTCCTGATGAGAGCATCCTTGTGATCTGGATTTCACCATGTCCATTTTGGCAAAGCTAGTTAACAATACCAAAGGAAGGACTAGGGAAGCAGATAAAGGACTTCTCTGCTCTCAGCCAAGATAAAAAACACAGGTCCTTGGAATCTTAGAACACAAGCATTTTGGAGGACCACCATCACAGAGCAAAGCATCCTGTGCATGTGTAGAACCTTCTGAGTGGGGAAATGGAAAGGTAAACAGACAGAATAAATCTGAAAGCACTAATACTATCATGAATTCCACCATCAGAGGCTTCCTGACACCCACTGTTGACTGCGAGTCTCTATCGTGAATTTTGATTTATCAGAGCATACAAGGTTGCTTCAGATAGAAATTAGTTTTACTGCTTTTATAATTGTATTCTTATCATGAATGCAATATAGATGCATGTATAGGAATAAGTAAAAGCCAGACAATGCCAGAGGTTAAAAACTGAGAAATCTAGTTAGTGAGGCATTACTTCTTTCCTCTGTAACTCTCTTGTCTATTTAGAATATATTTTAAGATGAATTAATATTTTATATGCTACTTAGAGACTCGGATTTTTAGTCCCTTTTTTGGTGAATGTCTTTTTATCAGATTAAAAACATCATATCTTTTTAAGTGAATATATGCTATTCTGTGATATCATAATATTTTAACTATTTTCTCATTGTTAGATGTTTAGATCATTAATGTGATCTAATTTTTTTGACTTTACATATGAAGGCTTTCTAGTAAGAAACACAATTTTGAGGTTCACAGTGTGGTCAAATATCCTGCAACAGAGGCTAAACTGACCATATCCATAGGAAATTTCTCTTTTGTTCATATTATCTCTATGTATAAATTGTAGGGGCAAAGAACTGGGTTTTTTGTTGTTGTTGTTGTGTTTTTTTTTTTTTAAGATCAGTTCTTTTCAAATTCCTTTCTGGAGATTATTCTCTTAAATGTTATTATTTTCTTCTCTTGTATAGAAAATTTGTAAAATTCAAATTGATTAAAATAATTTAAAATTGTCACATTACATTTAAGCCTCCTCAACTTGTTTTTTTTTTTCCCTTCCTGCATCAAGCATATCAGATTAATGAGTCTAGCTACTTATTGTAAGGTTTCTATGGACAGGTACTGTGCTTATGAACAAGGTAGTTGTTTGATAACCATCAAGAGGTAGGTATCTTCATTGTACCCATTTATAGATAAAGAAACTAAGACCAAGAAAGTCTAACTAACTTGTTCACAGTCATAAAGATAAGTTTAGGGGCGTGGGTGTTGATACTTAACTTCTACAGTTGCCTTTTGGACCACACACTGCAGTGTTACCAAGAGAGAAGATGTAGAAGGTTCTTGGGATAGAGACATTTCTTGATTGTGAAGGAGGCAGGCTGTATATTTAATTGGATGTGGTAGCTTCATTTCAGAAGACTATAAGACTAATAGAACAGCATTTTTTTCTTTTAATTTTCTAAGTTGTAATGTGAAGCATAGAGCTAATTTTATGTATATATTATCAATAAATGTACACATGGATAGATATATATATACAGTATAAATGACTAGTTTTACTTATATAAATGATTTAGGTGGTTTTAAAAGTACTTCTATGAATTTTTTCCAGAATGGTGACTAAAACTCATCACATATTTCTAGTTCATTTCTAGTAGACATTTGGTCAACATAGTTCGTTAGCAGTTAAACTCCTTTGGGTTTCAATGGGCCATAGGGCTTTGAAACTGTCTTTGCCTTAGTAGAGAATTTCTAAAGGATAAACTTAGTTGTTTAGATCTGCAATCCTACCTACATGTGTCCAAGGTCTGTCTGAGGTACGGAATGACTTCTAAGGTGGCTTGAATAACTTAGTGAGACTGTCAAAAATTAAAACTAAAGCAAGGGTTGGGGATATATCTCAGTGATAGAGTGCTAGCTGTACCAACAGAAGGTTTTAAGAACCTTCCTCACCTCGGAAATTTATTCACTAGAATTTGATGCCAGTAATTCATTGTATCCACAGATGTAGACCAAATGCCTTACTAGTATTAACTCAGTGTATAAACTCTGTCATAGCATTAGAAAATCTCTTATTTTACACATGAGATACTTGGGACCAGATGAATTAAAACCTTGTCCAAACAAGAATGAGCAGTCAATACCTTATTGAACCAGTGTATGGAACTCTGCCCATGATGGACCCCGAGCGCTTGCTTGTGATGCTGTGTTCCTGCTCCCTGTTCAATCAGTAGCACTCATTACATAATCATTTCCACATTCTTTTTATAATTTTTATACTTATATAGATATAATTTGTTGTTATAGAATTCAAATGATCATGTGTAAAATGGACCTGAATTTACTTTCAGTTTATAATTATTAGAAATTGAAATATTATATGACCTACATAAAATAGTCTAACAAAATAGCACATAAGTGATTCAAAATAAACAACTTATTTATCTGTAAAAGATTTCTTAGATTTAAAATACCATTGCAATGATATAATGAAAATGAGTTTTCTGCATATTAGAGCTAGCCACCCAATTTGTCGAATTAGCTAATAGCATACCTCTAAAACAAGCATTTTAACTTGAATTACAAACTGCTCCTCAGAAACAGAAAAGGTAACAGGAAACCTCTGATGGTGGAATTCATGATAGTATTAGTGCTTTCAGATTTATTCTGTCTGTTTACCTTGGCCATTTCCCCACTCAGAATGTTCTACACATGTACAAGATACTTTGCTCTGTGATGATGGTCTTCTTCTAAGATGCTTGTTGTCTGGGAACCATGGTCATAGCAAGGGACAGGCCTACAGAAATATGTAGGAATTCTATGTTCTTGAAATTTTTAAAGATTTCAATTAGCATGAATTAGGGATATATATATATATATATATATATATATATATATATATATTCCCAATAGTGACTTATAGAACCTCATTTGGACTATTAGAAAACCCTTCATTTTAGGCAGGAAAATATGTCCCAAATAAGTTGTCCTCATATACTGTTTAAATTTTAAGCAGAGTCTATGTAATATTTATACATGACTTCCATGATATATAAACACACATTGCTTCATAAACACAAGCATTGTTTTTGCCATGCTGACATTCTGGATTGGGGCACTGTTGGGCAGTGAGGCAAATGCCTGTTTCCTTTGCTAGGTCAGTGGAAACTTAAGTTTATATAGCTTATGCTATGCTTTACTTAAGTTGATGATATTGATAGCATGGAAGGCAACTTCTTTCTCTTCGTTATGTTTTTATTAGTTAGTGTTATCATTAGAATTAGTCAAATTTCTTGTAGATCAGCATGGTGAAGCTTAACAAAGATTTACAGTAGGGATTAACTCACAGACTCTAATTCTAATGCTCCCTGAGTGATAAATATTTGATTGAGTTCTGAGCTATAGTTTAGATAGGAAGAATTTATAGCCTAGTAAATACGATTGAATCTTTTTGAGTCCAGTTTGAGTGTCTGGGTGGCCTCTGCTTATTGTACTTAGAGTTTCAAATAAAAAAAAAAAAAACTAAGTAAAGTGACATCTAATTTTATTAACCAGATAATGTAAATTTAATGTGACTTGGAGTTTTATATTTAAGAGGCATAAATATGATAGAAGGTACCCACTTTTCTTGTATATGTGAAAGACATTATTTTTTTGCAATGGCAGCCACATGCAAGTCATGTATAAGTCATTATACAGTGCTGTAAAATCTTAGATTAATAAATAATAAAGATTTAAACATGATTTTGAACTAATAAAATAGGGATTAATGTAATATATAGTATTTGAATTAATTTGCCAAACTACTTTCTTTTTTAAATTTAGGAAACAGCAGCAAGATTTGTCCTTTCTCTGTTAGAAGAAAACAACCCTTTGATTATGAATGCCATAGAGAGTTACCCAGAAGCCAAGGAAAAACTCTCCAAAGCGAAAAAGTGTTCAATATGCAGGAAACCTTTTTTATCTGAGTGGCTGGAGTGCGTTTACTTTGTGTCTCCATCGAAGGTAAAGTGCTTTATGAGTGAAAATGAATATAAGAGCTCCTGTGTTTGTCCTTACAAATGATATTTGTATCCAAGGATAGATTTCGTTGATAGGATTTATTATAAACACGTTCAGAAAACTGTGTCATAATCATTATTCCTTGTTCCATTTGAATTTAAGGTCTTTATCACAATATGTGTAATCCATCAAAATTTCATGAACACGGTCACAGCAGCACAGATCTTTTGTCATTCAGCAGCTGATATGGGTTAAAAATTCCCTAGTTCAATTTGAGTTTCAGTAGAAATGTAAAAAAGCTTATCATGGCTGTCACTTGAGGCAGTGGGACTTGAGAGGATGGAGCTGACAAATAAGGAAGACTAAAGTCTCCTGCAGTAGCCAACTTTATTCAGAGCATCAGACTATATACACTTCTATATGTGTTAAGAAAGATCACGTGACTAAAGTTCTTATGAATCCAAGCTGGTACAATCACAAGGACAATCTGCGTGTGGCACAACATGTTTTTCCATAGAAACATGTAAAGCATAGCTTAATTGAATAACAACAAGCAATACGGAATTATCTGAAGTAAACTCATTCCTATCTGCTATACCTTGGAGGGGCATGAAAACACATTCCAAGAACAATTCTGTTTTTTGAAGAAGCTGAGGCCACACAACTCTTGTCTTGTTTTCTGGGAGTGTTAAAAAAAAAAGCACTCAAAATTCTCAAAGGACTACATTCCTGGACCATGTCACCTGGAGCAGTTCTCACTGGGCAGTTCACATAACATGTGACATAAATTTTACATAAATGTTTAGAAGATTTCTTTCACTTCAAATGACCAAATAACATTAGACGTAGGCAGTGTAGTCTTTATCACAACAGTGTTAACTGTTTTGTAGCAGTGAGACATCTGTAGGCAATATACAAATGAGTGTGAACTTTACTTCAATTTTGTATAATGTCCTCAGGTTGTGAAATATATTTCTCTTTTTCAGCCACTTAAAAATATTAAAGCACCTATAGGTCACATGTCCCGAGAAGAGTGTGGACCAGGTAGTGCTTGGAGAACGTCAGCTTGACCTATTTTAACGCACCTGGCATTTGTTGACACTATAACTTCTTGTCTGGCTTTGGGAAGCAGTCAGTCATTCCTGGGACAACAGAGTATAATGCTTGATGATAATGTTAAATAGATGGCAGATGCATTCCCTGCTGTTCTCTAGATGATCATCTGGTGAAGGAAGCAAAACACAAAAACAAATGAACACACATTGAAGTATAAATCATGTCACATTATAAGAGAAAAGAGTAATGCATGTTTTTAGTTTGTTGACACTTATGTGACATTACCACTAAGTAATTTAAACAGAATCTTAATTGTCTTGTGGTTCTGGAAGCCAGGGTCTCCAATTTCAAGTTACTTGGCAAAACCAATGTTTTTTTTTTTTTTTTGTTGTTGTTGTTGTTCTTGTTTTGTCTTTTTGTCTTTTTGCTGGATTGTAGAATATTCTGTTTTACTCTATTCTTATTGCTTTTTTAGTGTTAGTAGTCAACTTGGACCTGGGATTACCCAGAAGGCAAGCTTCAGGACATACCAGTGAGGAACTGTTTAGCCTCTGGCTGTGCCTGTAGGGGTTATGTTAACTGTATAAACTGGGATTAGAAGACACACACTAGAAGTGGGAATCGTCATTCTCTGGGCTTGTGTGTAAATACATAATGCAGCAAGATCTCCTTCCTTACATATGTTGTTTCTAAGATATCCGTCATATCCATACTGTGGCCATCATGAAATTTACTATAAGGTTCAAAAGACCTTTGCGGAAAATAATTTGGAGAAAATTGGGTAAGTTTTTTCCTTTTGGTCCATCTGTGAACAAATTCCACTTGCAGCAGGCATATCTACTTGTGATTACAAAAAACAAAGGAAATGGTTAATCAGAGACAGTATCCTCAACTCATATACATTTTTATTGTGCTCCAATGACGGTAAATGCCTTCAAAAATTCCTACAAAATCTATGAATTGGTAACATCCATTGCAGTTTGTCTAGCTAAGTTAGTGTTTGTACTAGAAAGTTTTAACCCTCAGGGTATCTAGCAAACCTGGAAATTATTTATTTACTCTATGTTCACTGTCTATTTCTCTCACCAAACCTAAGCACAACAAATTTTAGTTGTTTTCTAATAAAAAAGGCTCAAAGCTCCTGATATTAAATATCAAGAGAAAGAAGAGATCAACACTTGGATAATGAGGATATAAATGTGCCCTGTTACCTGAGATAGGAATAATATCTGGTCAACTGTGTAACCTATTGGAAGAGCTCACAGTCTAGTCTGGAATGAATGACTGCAGTCAAAAGAACTATAGAGAGTAAAACTTGCCAAATTACTTAGTAAAAGTTGCCCAAACAGCCTGCTTCTCTCTGGCCATGTTCACTACACCTGGGACAACTTGCCTTATTCATTTTTCACTTGGACAGATTTCTTTGCAAAATCATCCGATGAACTGTTAGTTTCATTTCAAGACATTTTTCGGAGAAATTGCCAGCTAATAAAAATAACCATAGCCAACTCTGTGCTGTCACCTGGAATACCATTGTTAATATCTAAAACACCCCAGGACACTGATGAGAAATCCTAAATTCAAACAAGTTAGGTAACTTTGCCAAGTTCTCAAAGTTTCCAACTGGATACCAGGGGGAGAAACTCATGTGTGTTATTCCTTGTACTCAACCCGAAATGATGAAATAGCTAGTCTAACCTAGCCAGTCCTCATTTATTTAATTCACTTTAAGACAATCATGTTGAATAGCCATTTATTTACTTTCTCAAATTCAGTTTCCCCCACAGTATTCCATATCCATATCCATGCATGCATTATATATATATATATATATATATATATATATATATATATATATATATATATATATATATATATAATTTCCATCAGTTATTGGCAATGTAGAATTCTAGTCTGGAAAGAAATCACATATTCCCAGGAACATCAGAGATTCACAATATATATTTGATGATGAACCTCAAAACTTACCATGTTTCCTCTTTAAGGATCTGCTTTCTCGTTTGTTCCAAGGCAATAATAATAGCTCCCATCTCATGGACCTGTGGCCAGGGCTTCAATAGGCTATGCTGATATTGCTTAGCCTAGAAGTTGCCTAATAACAGAATGGCATTATTAGGCAAAACAGGATGGTTCCATTCTTGTAGTAAGTCAAGGAATAGTGCATGGGTTCTAGGAGGAGATGGCGTTGCAATTAAAGTTCTTCCAATTTTGGAGGCCTAGTATATATAGTGTTTGTGTTTGGAACACTGAGGATTAATGTAATAATAAGATTAAACTCAGCTTAAGTTGTACAAGATGAATAAGAAGGCATTAGAGATGGACCAGTGGGCAACTGCCTGGCCACAGGTAAATCTTTACAAATAATTAGCTCATTCAGAACTGTGAACACACAAGCTAAGTCATGGGAGCTAGAGAAAGTACCCAAGGAGCTAAAGGGGTCTTCAACGCTATAGGTGGAAGAATAACCATGAACTAACTAGTACCTCCTGGGCTCGTGTCTCTAGCTGCATATATAGAAGAGGATGGCCTAGTTGGCCATCAGTGGGAAGAGAGGCCCCTTGGTTATGCAGACTTTATATGCCCCAATACAGGGGAACGCCGGGGCCAGGGGGTGGGAGCGGGTGGGTAGGGTAGCAGGGCCGGGAGGGGGGAGGATATAGGGAACTTTCTGGATAACACTTGAAATGTAAAGGAAGAAAATATCTAATAAAAGTTAAAAAAAAAAGAAAAAAAAAAGAAAAAAGTAGATATTCAGGCTATTGAGTATAAAGTTTCACCTTAATTTTGAAAGCTGTTGTATTAGTTCACTGTGGGCTACTGAAAAACAAACAAAGAAAAAACAAACAACAAAAACAAAGCTACTTCACAGGCCTGGACTTGGAGAACAGAAGTTCTAAGACTTCTGAATGATAGAAACCTAAGATTAATAGATCAGAGGCTTGACTCTATGGCCATACTTCCTATCTTGCAATGGGGTTGTGAAAGGCAGGGCTCAGTAAAAAAGAAATGGGAGAGAAAAGTCAGAGCCAGAGCCAGAGATCGAAGCACATTTTGCAGCTTAGAGCACAAGTGTGCAGTGTGCAGGTGTCTCCTGGGCTGTTCTTACCACACTGTCATACTTTCATTCTCTTGCTCAAATGCTCTGAAAACAATTAACATAGGAAATACAGGCCTTCCTTGTCTTATACTTCAGGATGCAGTCCATCACTTAGGGGGACATCCAGGCAGGAACTTCAATAGCTTTCCATATCACATGTGTAGTGAAGAGCAGAGAAACACACACACACACATCTTTCCTGAATGGTGGCTCAGCTAGATTGTACTTCTTATAAGGTCCAGAACCACCTAACCTGGGGATGATGTCACACGGAGTGGTCTGGGTATTTACATATCCTGAACAGTCATTCTATTGCAAAGGAACAGCCCTAACTCTTTTAAGAAGGATTTTCCTCTGCAGACCTAGAGCCACGGGTGTTTATGGCAAGTGAATCAGATAATTGTATAGGATTCTAACACAATAAGGTTAATGTTCGATATCACAAAAAAAAAAAATGAAGAGGAAAGCATTAGTGGGAGAATAAAGATTTGACATTTATAAAGTTTCCATGAAAATGTTAGAAGGGCTGTTAGGATCCATTTTTTCCAGTGTATGTATGCCTTAGGGTACTGTAAAATATTATAGAAACAATAACAGAGTAGCATAAGAATATAGTATGGGTTAAAAATATAATGATTAATATGCTGGAGACTTTGATTCTGGCTGAGGCCAAAAATATTCAAATAGCAAACAAGACATACTGTACTTACTGAGTGACTAGTCAAATAAAAAAGTACCAGTCCACACACAATCATATTTTGGTAAAATTATACATAGCCAGAGAAAGATGAGATGAATGAGAAAAAAAAATCACAAAGAAATGACAATGGACCAAAACAGATTTCTTATTAAAAGGTACCAAGGCTAATATGGAATGATGTCTTTAGAGCAAAATGGGAAAATCGCTCAAAATCTGGAATTACTTGTGGTGGTGCTGTTGATGTTTGTCTGTTTGAGACAAGATTGTAGTGTGTAGCTCTAGCTGGTCTTATACTTGCCATACAGTCCATGCTGATCATGAAGTTCCTTCTATCTTCCTGCTTCAGCCTGCTCAGTGAATCATCGTGCCAAGCATTATGTAGCTAGATAGCTAGATAAGTTGACCAATAAAAGGCATGGGAATGTCAGAAATTCTGAGAAAAGTAAATCATTGCTTTGCTATGAAACAACCATTGATTTTAATTGTATTAAAAATTAGGAAGTGGGTGGCTGATGTATGTCAGTGTAAGAGCTCTTGCCTAGTGTGTGGTCTCAGTAACTGTCACAGCAAAAAAAAAAAAAGTGAAAAAAACAAACTCATGCTATTAGTAAGTATTCAACAGTGAAAAGTATATGTTTATCATCTTTATTATGAACTAATTAATCATTATACACAAAATTTTAGGGTATTTAAGATTAAATTTGAAAAATCAAAGTGACATTTGAATGTACCTGGCCAGATGGACAATTGGAACATGGATTATTAGTGCCTTACTGTTTGTTTACGGTGTAGAAGTATGTGCAGAATACCTGGTGATGCTAATGACATTACTGCCACAGTGTTGGTGAATGTGGTGGTTTGAGTAGGAATGGCCCACATAGGTTTATATATTTGAATACTTGGTCATTAGGGGTTGGCACTATGTGACAGAGATTAGAAGGTATAGACTCATGGGATTAGACATGGCCTTGTTGGAGGAAGTGGGTCACTTGGGTGGATTTTGGAGTTTCAAATGCTCAAGCCAGGCCCAGTGTTTCTCTTCCTGCTGCCTGCCAGTCCAAATATAGAACTCTTAGCTACTTCTCAGCACCATGTAATGCTGTCATGCCCCTCTCCATGATGGCAGTGCACTAAACCATGGAAAGTAAGCCAGCCTCAATGAAATGTTCTTTATAAGAGTTGCTGTGGTCATGGTATCTCTTCCTGTCAGTAGAACATTAATTAAGATGGTAAATAATTGATCTCAGATAGCCTCCAATTTTATGCTGACTTTACACATAAGTGGGCTAATATTCTGTATTTGCTAATATTCTTGTTTGCTTAGAAGCCTCTTTTCTTTCTTTTTTTTTTTTT